>OMNN01015902.1:2179-22785 GCA_900302755.1 Chromis chromis
TAGATCTCAATACTGGATCACAAATATTAAAGACACACAACAAAAGTGTTTATACATTTTAAAAGAAGAAAATGTTGTTTTCACAGGTAAAGTTACTGGCTACAGTATATAAATAAAGTATTTCAGTGTCAAGTCTAGTCGCAGTATTAGACAGTAAACCTCATGTTACTACTATAGAGTACTGCAATCAGTTACACAATAACAGTTAAAGGAAACTAGAATGCACTCAAGCGAGATGCAGACCCACGCCGGATGCCTTCCTAAACATGACAGGTAGCCCTGTGATCTTGACCTTTGGCCTTTTGACCCCAAAATGATTGGGTGACCAGGGTAGGTCAAGATGAACATCTGTGCTGAGTTTGATTATCCTATCTCAATTTGTTATGGAGTTATGGTGCGGACATACACACCCACATACATACAGACAGACAGACAGACAGACATACAGACAGACAGACAAATGGCAGTAAGTTCAAGGTCAAAGGTCAAGTTCAAGGCCAAGAGGTGAAGTGTGGTAGTCCTACCCTTAGATATACCAAAGTTCATCACTGCAAGCTTATACAGTAGATTATAGGGGGATTTTGCACTAAGTAGCCCTGCGACCTTGACCTTTGACCTCAAAATGAATGGGTGACCAGGGTAGGTCAAGATGAACATCTGTGCTGACTTTGATTATCCGATCTCTATTTGTTCTCAAGTTATGGTGCAGACATAGCCACCCACATACAGACATACAGACAGACAGACAGACAGACCGCCCTACCCATGGCCTGACTTCATTGGCGTGGGTAATTACAATTTCCTGAAGTTGACTTTGTTGGCGTGGGTAATTACAATTTCCTGACGTTTATTACAGAGCACTTCTTTATCTGTATTGTTCACATGTTTCTTGGCAGATGGAATCTCTTTACTGGCAGCAAAGTGGAGCCTACAAAGCTGCACATCTGTACACAGACCAGCCTTCTCCTTCTTCCTCCTCTGACGCGCCAAATGCGTTCTCTGCTGTCACCTTAAAGTTACACACAGAGGATCAGCTGCGTGTCTTTGACCCGCCGGAGACTCAGCGTGTCGCGATGGGACGGACTTTGGCGGAAAGCAGCCTGATTCGCTGTTGTATCCGGATACAAAAACCCTCCCCGATCACACAAATACACGCCTGTCCTCTGCTCATGCCACCGTCAGTCCCCTCCGACTCGCAGCGGTCGGTGCTCGATTGGTTCGGTCTGGAGCAACCATGGCAGACCGAGAGGATAATGTTTCAGTCCCCGAGTTCAGCTCCCTTCTCCAAATGGATCCCTATCTCAAAACGTACGAGAAGGACTTCAAGAGGAGGTAAAACGCGGCACAAACGGCGGTTTTTACGCACAGCTTGTCTCCAAAAATCCATCCCCGATCACGCGAGAGCGAGAGGCAGGCTTACAAATGGCGTGTCTGGAAATAAAAACACACCACGAACAGATACAGGGCGATGTTTGCCACACATGAGAGTCACCTTCTGTGATCAGATTTGACATTTCAGGTCGCACAGGGCTCATGAGCAGCAGCTCGGCTAGCTCTGCTATCCTCCCCTTCCCCTCCTGTTTCCTTTATTCCAGGCTGCAGAATAATAACACGCGTTTAGAAGATGAAAGATGTGCAGCTTGTGCAAATTTAATGAAGCGCCATCAGAAAAGTCGTTTCACTTTATGTGACGAGTTTGCCGGATAAAAAAATAAATAGAAGAGCAAAGACGTCTTTCAACTTCCTCAGTGTGACAGTTGAAGTGTTTCACAGTCAGCTGACGTCCACGTTGCGTCGTGAGCTGCTGCGTTGGGCTCATTCTCGCCTGTTTTGTGGCTCCAGCATCACAGCAGCCTCTACTTGCTCCACATTATACACTTTTTAGAGTCTATTTTTCCACTTGGTAGTCATGGGGGCTTTGGTTATGCCAAAAATGTGTCTAAAAATCGGATTAACATCCAGATTTGGTTACATCTTCTTCTTTTTTCAGTGTTTCCGTGTGCAGTATGTTGTCCTTTGGCCTAGATTTGACCTCCAAGCAAATTCAGTATTGGAGTCTTACATTTTTGACTTTATGTGGTGATTGTGTGAATGTGTATGTGTAAGTCCGTGTATTGATCTGGCATTGTGCCTATTGCTCATTTTTGTGCAGTTGCCAAAAGTATGACACATTTGGTATTAAGTTACGCACAAAAATAGATTCCAAGATTTTTTGCTGCAGCGATTGTCAAGTTGTAAATTTATTGTCAGCTATATTAATGATCGGTTCGAGTCATTAAAAAAAAGAAAAAAAGAAATGTGAATATCTTCTGGTCTCTTTACTCATCTACTCTGAAGATCTTTGGGTTGTGCACTAAGTTTGTGAAACACTGATCTACATTTTTCACCATTTCCTGACATTTTATACACCAAACTAATCGATTATTCTACAAAGAATCAGCCATATTGTAGGCTCACTCAGAGATGTCTTAACAGCTATTTCTTGGCATTTTTGTTATTTTTGAGTCCTACTTTAGATTATAACCACAGTGATCAAAATATTTCAAAGGATTCTGATTTATGCACTTCATGTACTCATTTCTCCTTTTCATGTTATGGCAAATGAATCCTTATAAGATGACGTTCCACAAACCGAGATCTCACCAAACATATTCACATGGCATGATTACATTTAAATATACGCTCTCAGGAGAGTCCAAAATACTCCAAACCTTTTAATATAATTAAGATTTAATTAGATGAAGTTAACATTCAGACATCAGTTTGTTTATTCTTTGTCATGCTTATCACCTTTATAACCTGAGAGATGCAAGAAATAACAGAGCGGATATTTGCTGATTGTGCCTCCTAAAATAAAATCGTTTTAAATGGAAAATTTGCTTGAATTAGTTCAGCGCCTCAGAGAGACATGAAAAAAACAAGTGTGTCCTTCAGTGGTTAAATGTACTGACCTTGTGTCTACACTAATCTCAAAAGGTAAATAGACACTTACCTTTTGTGACCCCTGCTTCACTTTTTTTTTAACGTCACGTTTTTGATGTCTTTTTAACTGGTGTGACTCCATTTTTTAACCTGATGAATGGACTTAAATGAAGGATGCACTTTAAAAAAAATAGCAACCACATGTTCAAATTTATTAAAAATGCAATGTTGATTGTATTCTCATACTTTAGACTCTTTTTTTCTGAATCGAAGGACATCTGGCTCACAAACTGACTTTCTAATTATTCACCTCAATTCCTCAACTCATGTGAAATTAGCCTTTCCTGCTTCTTCTTCTTTCTTTTTTTTTAACTGCCTGTCATGATTTTTGCTCATAAAGCCGACAGTGATTCTGATCTACAGCTCACATTGCTGTGGTGTCTCTGCTCACTGTTGGGTCGTCCCTGAAACTCGGGTTTAAAACTCTGCTCGGGGGCCGTATAGTTTTATCCATTTTCATTACCATGTCAGCTCTTGTTTCTAATGTGGCAGGTAAGGGACCTCCTGCTTTGTATTTGAAGCATGTGAGCAGGGCTCTAGCCTTGCAGAGAGATGAGCGTGTCAGTTCCATCTCAGACACAGCTTGGGATTTCTAGGCTTCACCGAGCCCTAGACGTGTCTCCAACACCTGTCCCGCTGATGAAAGTTGCACATAAATTATTTTACATATAGGATCACTGCTGTGTGAAGGTTAATTCGCGATAAGCCCTCGGTGTTCTAAGACCCGGAGTCCAAACAGCGTATCATGAAAACAGGCAGAAATCAAGAGCTTTCTCCTGCTGCGGCGTCGTGCTGAGTCCCAGTGCTAAGAATTCAGCCGGCTTATCAGAAAGAGACCTATGACCACACAGAGCTGATTCTTTAGATTTCACCACCATGTCATGGCTCAAGGCTGTCCACCTCTCAGGTTTGTTGAACTTTTGCTTCATGCCACATACAGCCGCCACGCGCAGACAGTTGAAATGATTCCAACAGATTTTGCAAGTCTCCCCGTTCTAATTAGTCATTCCACGGTTGCAGGCGGCTCGTATTTTGTGTTATCTTATCAGGATGCTGCTTTCAGATTGATTGTGAAAACAAGCGTTGATGCTGCACGCAGGTTACAGCCCCAGTGAGCAGTGCTCTGTTGACATTCTTCATTATTTACTCTTCCTGTTGAGCAAGTCTGCAGGAAGTGCTGCTAGAATTTTGCAGCTCAGGGCACCATGTATCTCCTAAATTGGACCAAATGAAAGTGGGGAGCATTGGGACTGCTGCTTATTATGGCAAAGGTTTGTTTTTTTTTGCTAAGATTTGAGTATGTCATCCCAACTAATTTCAAAGTAAAAACAGAGAAATGACTCTCAGTCTTCTGCTTGTGATGGTGATGCAGTGTGTTTAAAGCAAAAACTGATCACTGCATTTGCTGTAACAGAAAAATATGATGTTAAATCTAATACTTAAATTATACTAATACTAAAATTCATATTTTCTCCAATCATTATTGGAATGATTTAAAATTTCAGTCACAACCTGTTGTATTACTTTGAATGAATGTTTTATGTGCATTTTGTTTTAAAAGTAGCTTTGGCATCATTTATTTTCCTGTCACCTTGCTTGAGGGGCCAACAAAGGTGTGACTTTAGCAGGGAATTTTAGCTTTCATCAATCAACCTCTCTTTAGCCTCATTAATGCACTTAGTCAAGAAGGACGTTAATGACATTATTTGAAAGTCACCTTGCTGCTGGCCTGTACAGAGGCTCCCCCCTCTTTTTTTTTTTAAAGCGAGCTAAACTCAAGAACAGAAAAGCTGTGTTTCTCCAGGCTGTTGCAGACCGTCTTGACACCTCTATGCTTCAGCTGTTACCACCAGTCATACACAGCACAACAGACCTGAACACTCACTCTAAATTTAGACGCCCAATTGTCTAACAGAGAGTGTGCGAACAGGTTGTAGAGTTCAGCCGCTCTATCAGGAGAATTTCAAAAAGTGGTTTGTAGTCATGACAGAAGATTTTACAATTGAGGCCGTACTTTGCTTAAGATATCCAAATAACAGGCAAATGTCAAACTGAGAGTGTAGGTGATATTTATTCGGTTTATTCTGATATTTGCAAGCCATTTCCCTTTGACTTACCGTTGCTAATACGTCCATTAAAATAATTATAGAAAAAAAATCTTTTATTCAGCTGCTCAAATCCAGTTCAGATTCTCTCCTCTGATAGAAAGGTGAACCAACAGCACTCTTAGATGTGGTTTAACTTTGGCACTTGTAGCATTTTTGGGAATTCGTCAACAGGCGATTGGAATACATATGGATCTACTTTGCAGTATTGATCATCATTATGAAGATGCTGCACATCGCTCTTTCTTTGTCTTATTCATCATTCGTCATTTGCACATTTCAACCTAATGGTCTGGATAATCCATATTATTGTCTGATTACGACGTCCCAAAGATTTATTTCACATATAATGAAGATTAAATTAACTCTATAGGAAAAAAGGAAAAAGATAGTTTTTTGTTGTTGTAAAAGCTATAGTGCCAGGCAAATAAATTGGCTGCTATTTATCAGACTATAGTGGTTGTACCCGTGTTGACCTGAGAAAATTTGGATTAATTAGAAGGTTGTTGTTACATTAAGTCGTACGGTGGAATGAAATGTAAGTTTGAGGCACTGGATGTGTTGTATTTACCAGCAAAAAATGCAAAAGTGCATATAAACAAACAATCAAAATCATATTTTTGGTCAACGTCACCATTTGTTGGTTTGTGCCTCAATGCAACTAATTTTTAAGCATTGCCTTATGTTACACACCATCTCAACTGCAGAGAAACGTATGATTTCTGTAGAAATGAAACAATGCAGATAGTATTTGATTGATTCATTAATGAAAGTGTGAGGTTATAAAAAGGTTTGCGTGATGTAATAATCAGCCTCAGATGTAGTTTCAGTTTAGTGCTAATTAATAGATGTTTGCATGCTCACACAGTAAACTAAGATGAAGAGCATAGTGAACATTACACCTGCATAGCCTTAGCATTTTAGCATTGTGAGTGTGCTAGCATGCTAAAGTAGCATTTAGCTCAAGGCACCACTTTGCCTTATACAATGTAAAGTATAACATGTTGTTCAAATTCAAAAATAAGAGAGAAAAGGAGAAAAGGAACTGCCTTAAGATTTTACATTAAGTCATAAAAAAAATAAAAAATAATAATCCAATTCGTTCTTCTAACATCACCAAATTTTACCCAGATTGAATATTGAATGTTATGTAAACCCGTGTCTTGTGTATTCTGTTTAAAGTTGTTCCTATGGGAGTTTTTTGAATTTATTATTTTCAAAAAGAAAATGAACCTGTTTTACATTTAACTTGAATAACTTGTAGCCGCCATTTTATACCAGAGATGGTATGAAGACGTTGAGTTAAGCTGCCCGGTGAGACAAGTATAGAGAGGTAGGGACCCTCTATACCCAGCCCAAGTTTTCTTACGTAATATAAATAGGACAAACTTTTGGGGAAAGTGAGAGTGACCGCTTGTCCCAGTCACCACCACTGTGGGCCCTTGAGCAAGACCCCTGACTGCCCCCTGGCCGCCACTGCTCCTAGTCTGTATAGTTAAGGTTAACTATGAATAGGATGGGTCCAACGCAGTGAAGGAATTTCCCCAAGGGGATCATTAAAGGTTAGATTAGATTAAAATCTATATATAGACAAATCACTGAGAGATCCTCCTGCCACAAAGTGTCAGAGGTTATGGGAAGAACTTGTCCATCCAACTTTTCTTCTTTTGGACTTTTTGTCTTGAGATCATCCGGCCTGGACGTCCTGCTGCTCTGCTTTCTTTCGCCCCCACTTCCCCTTCGGCCTCCTGCAGCGTTTGTTTCTTTTGTGGCCCAGAGGAGTGGAGATCTTCTGCCACTGGAGATGATCGATCCTCCGTTGCTTCTCACCGCACTTCGGAGCTGAAGTCAACTTTCTCCAGCTGTTTCTGAGCCTCGTTTCTCTTATTCAGGAGAGTGTCCCCCAGCTGGTCTGCTTTCTTGAGCATCCTCTGCGCCTCAGGATTCTCAATGATGAGCTCTTTACCGACCCGTGTTCCCAAGCACCTCCTGAACCCTTTGATTTTCAGGAGAGCTTTTAGCCAGCTTATTACCCTTTGTCTGTGCCTTCTGGGCTTTGGTCTTCTCTTGTAGGGGCGCTTCCTCCAAAGATCTCATTCTCTCTAATGATTGGTTAACTTGATGTTTTAAGAGGAAACATGAATTTGTCTTCAGTTATTTGACGGGGTTAATAACGTTGTGGTGTGCAGTAATGTCGCAATACATAAGAACAATATCTCAGTTGTGTTGTATGACGGGTTTTTTTTGTATCTTTGTAGATAAAGAACAGTTTTCCAAACCGAGTGATAAGAGATCCAGGCCAGTAATCTGTTCCTCACATCTATAATCTCCTGCTGCTCTATTACCACTGAATAGGCTATAGGACAAAACTCTTTTGTAATTTCAAGCTACAGGGATTAGCAGTGCCTCTGGTCGTGTGCTACCTGACAATGAGCAGCAGTGTTTCTTAAGGAAACTAAAATATTACCTCTTTCATAAAATTCATGTTTCGGGCTTATAGCTGATCTTTTAATGTTGTGTTTCTCATAAAGCTACTATAATCAATACTTGAATGGGCTGGCCACATGACTATGTGCATGTAAAAGTAGTGGCTTGTTATAATGAACAGCACTACTCCTCAGATCTAACGAACAAAGCATTTCATTGTGTTATAGCTCACTGTTTGTGTTTTGGTTCAGCCTCGCCACTCTCATTATTGACATTTATAGCTACAGCAGATATCAGTTTTCAGCAAAAAGCCCTGATCAGCCCTCTGTAGCCTCCAACCAAACAGTAGACAGACATAGTTACTGACTAGCTTGTGAACAAAGCGGAGCATTCGGCAGCTAAAGAGTGAAATACTTCCCTCTGGAGTTCTTTGAAAGCAAATCAGAACAAAAAAAAAAGAGAGACAATTAATGGACTTATATTCATCAGGTGGACAAAAACACAAATCGTGCTAATGTTGTTCTGTGTCTACCAAGTGTGTTAAATCAGCATTTTTTTTCCTAACAAGTTTGGCATATAAATATTTGTTTCCACATTTTCACAACCTACCAAGAAATGTGATGGTCTGAGATGAAAGCAGGGGAGAAGACAGCACTTATGAACAGAACTCCACTTCTGCAATTGTAACACTGACTTGCCTGCATTAGGAATTCAGGACCGGCAGTGGAGAGAAAAAAAACAGGATGCCATATGTGATGAGATGGTCTAAGGCTCTGCTCTTTGCAGCTTGATGGGAGAGTGTGTTGCAGCCAGATGTGGCCTATGGATACCAAATGCAGTCCTATGCTAGATATTGTAGTAAACTATAAGATTTGTAACATGTAAAACAGGTGGAGAGTTGTGGAGATGGAGGAGAGGGAGAGTAACAACTTCATCCAAACACATTTTGCTTTCAGACCATTTCTGTCTGATCAGTAATCAGCAATTCGAGTTTCGAGTTTGTCTTTACTGTAGCTTGAACTCCGGTAATGACTTTCTGAAGTGATTTGTGTCCCTTATAAACACAACTCATTTGTGGTGTGTGATCTGACTTCATCTCCTGGCTGTAATCTCATTAGAACCAGACACTAGAGATGTGTGGAGAATGCTACATCCATAAAGTACTGCATTTTGGCTTTCTAGTCCCTGTGGTCCAACCCCCTGGAACTCATTTGTTATAATCATAGACATGACTTTCATGCCTATTAATACTGTGGCAGTGCAGCTCTACCCTTATGTGTATACCCCGCTTTGTCCTTCCTTTCAGCATACTCTTGAAATGGTGACAAAGTGCCAAAAGAGGCATGTGGCAGCATTGGTTGGACTTTAAAGGTTTACGTTTTGGCAACCACTGTCTGTATCCGCTATGCTCAACATAGGGAGCAGCTGCTGAGAAATCGCGCTGTTACTTCAGCCCATCATCACTAGCCCCAGGGCATTCATAGGCTAGTCTGAGCTTGGCTTCGGGGCTATAGGGGAGGGAGTGCACTTAACTCTGCTGGCTGAAAGAGGCTTTCTGTACCGGGGGGAATCTGATATGGACACCAGCTTGGCTGCAGGAACTTAAGTGAGATAAATTGCAAAGTAGTTAGTCTGTCCTTTGGAGTTGAAGGTAACAGACAGAGGTTTATCTCACATGATATGCCTGTAGTCACACATTCTTTGGGGCAATGTGGCAGGTTTACATCCTGAGGTTAGACCTGGAGAAGATAACGTTAGCATGGGAGTATTAAGATGCAGCACAGTGTGTCACTACATTACATGTGCTGCAGTATTAAGGAAATGTTGGAAGCATGTTCAAACAAAGGGACTTTAAGTCATGCAGTGCATTTATATTGAAACAGTTAAACCTCTCTCAAAAATCTTTTCTTTGGTTGCATTTTACAGAGAATAGCAGTAGAATAAAAAGTGAAGGACTTAATTTTTTGCAAACTTAAGAAACATTTTCATTGAAAGCTTGATACTGTTTGTGTTGCAGCTCAATTCAAACTTTAGAATAATTTTTCAAGGAGACTAATGTTTTTATTACACAAGAAATTTTGTAATGTGACCTCTGATTTCACTGCTTTCTGTATAATTATGAATAGTTGTCAAAAGTGATAACAATGACAGGAGAGGAGCTGCTTTTTTTTCCGATAATGGTAGCTAACAAATAATATTTTCTTCCACCACGATTTTACCTTGATAACTTGTTGCTTTGTGACTGTGTGTACATGTCAGCATTTCGTGTTGCCATTGTAAGTATTTCCTAGAATGGAAAAAGGAAAAAAGAAACCCGAAACTATTATTTTAATTCCACTGTATTCTCCTTTTGCGGGCCTGTAAAGTCTTGTAGCCATTGTGCAAATGGGGACATGTTGTGCCACGTTTTTTGTAAACTGCTTGAATGAACATCAGCGGTTAATCTGAACAAGCAACAGTTCACATCAGGTGTTTTGTCAGTTACTAAAGAATCAACCCAGGATTCGCTGCATGTACACATCAGGGGGAGTTATCAAAACCATTCTGGAAAATGGAGAGAAAAAAAATGCCAACCGAAGTGGAATCAGAGGAGACAGCTTGATGCAATGGGAGGGAAATCAATTACCAATCACTGCAGTGCAAAATCACTGGAATCTGTTAGTGAATATATAACATTGGATGTATCCAACAGGTCGTGCATCCGGTGGCAGATTTTCCCTTCATGCATTTTTTATGTGTTCCCTGTGGTCTGAAGGTATGACCTGCTACAGAAGCGACTCTTCGAGCTGGAGGAGGCAGAGGGAGGCTTTGACCAGTTCACTCGCAGCTACAAGATATTCGGTGTGCAGCGGCAGCCTGACAACAGCCTGATCTTTACAGAGTGGGCTCCAGCTGCAGAGGCCCTCTTCCTTACTGGCGACTTCAGTAAGTAACCTGAGGAGAGCGGTCCACTTCTGAGCAGCGTGACACCAGTGTGATCTGCGTGTGATTTCCAGATTGCTCCCTCTAAGCTGACTGAGTTTTATTGCTGCTCATTTATTATCTGCACTTGCATGTCCTATGTTTAAGAGTGCTGCAATTTGTACAAAATCGATCCAATATGGGTGCAAACAACTTGAAATCAAAGCTGAAAGTTGTCACTATAACCTCATGCTTATTGTTTTTTTTTTTGCTATAAATGCACTTATATAAAATAATGAGTCTGTTTTTGTCCTGTCTGGCATCCTCATTGTGTTTTAAAGAAACAGCCTCGTTCTGCGGTTCAACAACAGCAATCAATTCGCAACAATAAATCCGAATACTTAAAAAAAGAAAATGACACTCTAATATAAAGCTACATGCACTGTTGGGACCAAAAGGAAAAAGAGATTTCAGCGCAGACTGAAAGGTTGCATATCTTCAAGGTGCATTAAATAAGAAATTTGACATTTCTGCACTCTTGAACACAAAGGGGCAAAAAAATTAAGCAAAAGCTCAGCGTACTGTGGTACAAGGGTATCATCCCTTTTGATCAACCAACCTGGGAGTAGGAAACGTGGAGGATATTGATTACACAGGATAAACTTGCATACTGAAGGGGGGATCTTTTGAATGTGGGAGTGTTTGTTAATATTTTAGTAGCTGGTTATTTCATCATCGCTGGCAAAGTTGTTGAGAGAGTGCAACCTCTGTGTTTGCACTGAAATCTCTATTCCCCCCGGTCCCAACTTTGAAAGTAATTTCAGGTTGATAGATTTTCCGGCTGTTATTTTTGGTTAATGTGTGCTGTGAAAATGCGGCAAAATAATTTATTTTTTTCATCATTAACAAGATTGAACGAGACAGGCTCTCATCTATCAAATGTAAGGTCATACAGCTTCATTTTCTTCCCTTTTTAGAGGTCCAGGCACAAAAGTTGGACTACTCTGTATTATTATTTGTAATGTCTATCATTATTAGTCGCAGTAACCATTGTTTTCCCTGGCTTTGTGTCAGCTCTCTACTGCAGACTAGAGGAATATAGTTAATGTAGTGTCCCTAAAGGAATTTATGCTTTGGGGAAATGCATAAACTCATTATGACATACTGATCACAACCAGCACAATCATTTAGAATTATTTGTACGAAATTTAAGTCACTGAGTGTGACTAATCTGAGTCTATGTGCGCATCTTCCTGTTTCTATGTTGTCTGTTGTCAAGTCTGATCACATATATAATGACTGTTTTGCTTAAATGTTGTTCTCTACATGCCGAGAGTAATATATGACTGGGAAAACAAAAAACACAATAAATGAAATTTGAAACGTAAAATGGTATAATAATGAAATGTAATGATAGTTTATGAATTCAGCTTAAATGCTATTTACCACACTACAGCATAAACACTTATCTGTGTGCGACAGCTGCTCTGCACTAACACCCTGCAGGTAATGATTCTGTAATACTGATAGTAGCATGTTATTAATACTATTACTTAAAACACTAATAGCAAAACCCTCAGACTGATACTCCATAGAAGCCCAGAAACGTGTCAATTGTTTATTGTCCCTGCACATTTTGTGTGCTAGTTAGTTCTGTTTCTGCCATTCCCGCTTTCCATATTTCTCCCATTCCCTTTCCCTTTTTAATTATCTTCCCAGGACCTTGGGCAGCAGCTCAATTCCAACATTCAATTCTGTGAGAGATTACATTTTGACACGGCTCAGTCATATTATTTGATTTCAATTTCATAGTAAATGTGGAAACAGCCCAGCAGCCCTAGTCATGAATATGGTGCAGGTTGGATGCATAATGCACTGTTTTTTCAGAGGAGTTTAAGCAAAGGGAGATAAATAAATTGTGAAAAAAATATGACTCGGCCGTGCCTGTGAAAAGTGCTGGTGTTGTGCATGGTCACTTCTGGAGCATCTCCTGTGATTCATTTTCTATCCTGCCGTTATTCTCGCTCATGAATAGCAAGCGGATATGGATTACAGAATAGAAACAACATCCTAAATTGACATGCCAAGGTGGTCACTTAATAATAAATGCCTTCTGTTCTAATAAATTCCTGTCAGTCAATGACAATTGGCAATGCGGTATCAGCAGTTTATGGATGTGACGCCTCTCTGTTGTTTCCTCAGAGATAAAATTCAATGAGCAGAGAAGTGGTATTTTATCAGTTTCTCTTTTAGATGACTGAGCCCGCTGCTTTACTCACTGTCGCAAATGTCACAGGATACAGTGGAACAGCGCGGAGAAGAAAAACAACAAGAAAGAATTATGTAAGATGTTTTAGAGAGCGAGAGGAGGGGGGCGAAATTGTGCGAAGACGGATTGTGGAAGTCAGAAAAATAAAGTGCCACTGTGACCACAGGGGGATATTGAAATAGAACAAAAGCCACAGTGGTGACTATCAGCTGCAAGCTGTTGTTAGCACAAGGCAAAGTGGAAACCAGATGTAATAAGGGAGAATGAACTGTTAATTGTTTTTATTTGTAATTAAAAGTAATGATGAACAATGGGGTTGGGTTTTAAAATTTCTGACTTTGGCGACTCCTAGTGGTGAATTCAAATGAGTAAATGTAAAAGTTCAGCTTGTGACAACCAGAAACTGTGAATTTAACATCCAGAAAAATTACATAATTTCATGTGAATAAAACAAACACATTATTGTAATGTGTACCATCCCTGCAGGTCTGTGACTGATTCATACCAGAAGAAACCAAAGGAGCAAGAGAGATTAATGTCCTGATTTGTGGTTGCTTAGTCATAACAACTGCTTTAAGTGTCTTTAATCAGGATGTAGCTGATAAGAGTTTATGTTTGTCTTTGTGTTGCAAACCAGTGAATCTGATGTGTTTCTATTCCGTCTGTTTACCCATAGATGGCTGGGAGAAATTCTCCCACCCTTACGCCAAGAAAGACTTCGGCAAGTGGGAACTGATTCTTCCACCCAAGCATGACAAGTCTCCAGCTGTGGATCATCACACCAAACTCAAGGTAGAGAACAGAACATCTTCATACTTATTTTCACGCCCTCAGCAGGTGTCATCTTGCCACGGCGGCTCGGGGACTCGTCACTGTAATGTTTGTGGGAGATTCTCTGTCATGTGTGGTGTCTTATGAACCAAGTGAAAAGCTGGCGTGTCGCCATCAACAACATGTCACACTCACAGTGCAGAAGGGAGATTACTGTATGTACACAATCTGCACAGTGGAGAGTAGATGCACCTGAGGAGCCCGGCTGATGGCTTTTATTTCAGCTCCCATCTGTGGCAGGTATCCCTCAGGACATTGTGCTGTGTTTGTTTGGTGCGAAACACAGCACACAGTGGGTGTACATGATTGGTTTTAAGCTCTAGTAAATAATTCATCAGGGTTAAATGCAAAAGATGCACCTCCCATTATGCATTGTCTCCCAAGCACACAGTGTGGATGAGAAATAACCCAGAAATGAGATGCCAGGCGTGAAGTGGATGGCATCGCTACGGCACTCTCCTTGGGACTGGGTCATCGCTGGCACACTCCTGCGCCCTGGACAGGCTGCCCAGCTCCCATTGTCAGCGGAGGTCAGTCTAAGGACGATAAGAAGCAGATGGAAACGCTGGCACCTGGCCTTTCCTTGTGCACCCCTGCTGCCTATGAATGGCTGTCTTGCTGTGAGCTCCACTTTAGAATTAGTTCCACAGCACTCCCTCGTGGAAGCACAAGCCTAGCTCCAATCACTCTCATGTAGAGCAGCTTGCCCTTCCATCCCCTTTGTGCAGGACCCAATTTGTCTCCATAAACAAGCAGTGTCCTTTTGTGCGTACAGTATTTACAGTGAGTTCTTTATGATGCACGTATGCAAGACGGCGGCGGGTGAACAGAAGCGAAATCAAACTCGCCTTTTATCCGCACCTAACTTTTCGCACATTGTCCAGCTCTTAGTTGTTTTTCCTGTTCATGCACCTTCCCAGCCTGCCTAGCAGTCTGATTTTACTTTAATGTGCCTAATGCTGGCCAATTTGTCTGAAGGACCACCGCTCTGTCAGGCGTAATGCCAGTCCATTTATCCAACTATCTTTTCCTAATCCTATAAACTGTGAAGCATGTCATAAGGGGAGCCAGGCAGCTAACCCCCAGGTGGCCTGGCCATAATGAAAAAACCCCAGAAGGGAGTCTGGCCAACGACTCACAGGCAGGTGGCATTGAAACAGTCATTACTTCACAACAGTAGCCAGAATTAGTTGGGTTCTAATGCCCATTTCTGCGGGGGACAAAACAGGGTGGACACATACTGTGGGTAACACTACAAGATCGATTTCTTGGTTGGTTTTTCCAACTCTCACGCTGGCTTTCTCCTTTCTTATTTGACTGATGGAGGCAAAGTAACTTGTCAGATTTCCAAACTATATTTATTTTACCCCCTTCCAATCCTGAATTGCAGACATAATAGATGAGAGGCAACGGATAATGATTTAGATTTCCTATTTTTCTAAATTGCTCCCTGGCTCAAATCCCCTCTCAAGATGGGCCAGTGAGTAGCTGTGTTAAAACCAATAAAAGAGTTGCACCGCTTACAAAAAATAACACAGGATAATCACGGCTGAATCCAGATTTACCGCAACAAGTATTTTGGTCAATACTTTAGCTTTTTTTTCTCTCCTCTGCACCATATTATCTCTTCAGTGCTCTGTGAGAGCCCTGGGTAATACTTTTTAAAGCCCTGAGTTTTGCATTGGAGAGCAGAGACTCGCTTTCTGGGCGAGGGGCGGTTTTTGTGTTGACACATTTTGAAAAATGTTTGGTTTAGTGGTTGAACAATCTGCACCATCTTTCTGTATAATGGATGAGGAGTAACAGCAGAGTTTTATGATGTAAGCATTTCATGGCTAGAAGATGTAAATAAATGCTGACTTTAAATCCGGGGATAGAAACATGCAGGAGCCACAGAGGACCTTTTGAATGCTCTGCTGATTTGTGACCGGACCTCTTAAACTAGACTGGATTGTTATTTATCTTTTATGATTATCTTGTATTGAAATTTCACTTTTGCTTTAATTTGCATACTGTTAACCTTCATGCCTCTTTCCTGTTGGGTTTTAATCCAGATTTTCAGTGCCACAAGGTGTATGATGTTGTTGCCTGTTAGACATTATGCTGTCCTCTCAGGTTATGTGAAGTGCCCTTGCTATAACATAACACTCATTTGTCTTATTTTCCCAGGTGGTAGTTCACACCAAGGAGGGTGAACGCCTGTACCGGATCTCGCCTTGGGCAAAATATGTGACCAGGGAGGAGAAATCTGTCATCTACGACTGGGTTCACTGGGATCCCCCTCAACCTTACAATGTACGTTATTATTTTTTAGTTTTTAGTTTTTTTTAAAATCAGTGTTTATGCTTTTTTTTCTACCCCAAAGTTTTTCTTTATTTTTTTATTGATTCATTTTCTCTTTTGATGTAAAACTGGTGAAAATCTGTTAAAAAAAAGAAAAAAAAAAGTGTATTGGATCTGAAAAACAAACATGGAGTGCAAGCATGTAGAAAATTCATTCTTTATGTCTGGAAGCATTTTCTGACTTGTCAGTATTGCAGGAGGATCTTGTTAAATGCAGACAGTGATGATCAGTGTCTTTTTGCAGAAGCAAATATAATAAATGTTGGGAGTTTGGAAAGGAAAACTGAAATGTAAATCAGTTTAATAAGCTAGTCCTTTCAAAAAGAAGATGACAACTAATTGGTAAAAGCCTCATCACAGCTTTCATGGACTGATGATGTGCCACTAAAACTATGGCATGTTGAGATTGCTTGGCTCCTAAAACAGCCTCCCATGTTCTTGTCTTTCCATCTGAACATACCGTTTCATTTTAAACCATCCTTGCATCTCATTTGTAAGGCCGTTGTGGCTATTCTTACCGCTGGTGCTCCATGCTGCTGATTTGAGAGGGTCTGAATACGTCTCGATGCTACTTGTTGTGCTTAGCCTGAGAGCGAACAAGCTAAACAATAAGAGGCTATTAAAGGCCACCTTGCTTTCTTTATCGCTTGTTATTTGGCACCATTTTAATTAGAGGAGCCCACTTACTGGCGGTATATTTGTTTTATTTACAAGTGGCTCAATCATGCACTTCAAATGGTGGGCTGGCGAGGCCTGGTGGGTAGCCATCAAGAAATGTGTGCTATGTATAAAATAAATTCCTCTGTTGTTGTGTAACACGGACGCAGTGAATCATAGTTATTTTAATATTAAGCATGTGTAGTGCTATTATCAATCTCTGCGGTGAGACATCGGTGCACAAAAACCCACACTTTGATTTAATGCTTCATGATTTACTCAACGAGTGTGCTGTATTGTTTTTAGCAGTTTTTAGGAAAAAGTGCGAGACTCTCAGCTCATGATTTTCCGTCCACTTGACAGCAAATTCACCCTCGGCCGAAGAAGCCTACGAGCCTGAGAATATACGAGGCTCACGTGGGCATCGCTTCACCGGAGGGAAAGATCGCCTCGTACACCAACTTCACAAACAACGTGCTGCCTCGCATTAAAGACTTGGGTAAGACACGAGAAAGCATTACGTCCATGAGATTATTCTCTTTCCTTCTGCCCTGCCTCTTATGTTGTTGGCTATTCAAGTCTGTTAAAAGTGCACGGCAATCATCCCGCTGTGATCCTCTTCATCTGAGAGTCAGAGCGTTTGTTGATTTAACTTGAGAGCGTTTTGTATCTTCTCTTGCCAAGAGCGGAGTGGAAGTGAAGCATTAAGATGGTGGTTGTATATACCCCCATCAATTCTGAGCCAACTATGTGGTTGGAAAACAATAGTTGAGGGGTCCAAGAGTTATTTTTTGGGTTGTTTTTGCATGTTTCTAGCTGCCAGTGTCTCTGTCAACACCGGTCCATAACATAACAGACACACCATGATGCTGAGAAGTGCCCCTGTTGGTCCAGCAGCAGTGTTTTCAGTGGCAGACCTGTCACACTCCCTCTGCATAAAACTACATCAGCAAGTCAACATCCTGTTTACTGGCATGACCTAAAGGGATCACTGACCGTTGGGCAGTGTTTTGTAAAGAGGGCTCCACAGCACAAGTAGCACCACCACACAGCAGTTTTGGCTCCAAAACTGACAACTTGTTCCCATTTCCATGATCATGACTCAGGCAGGCCAGTAGAGGAGAAAAAAAACATCTTCCTGCACCATATTTCACCAGTAAATGATTATATAGAGCTGGATAGAGCTACAGGATAAGACCTCAATTTTTTTGTCGTGACAAATCGTCAAAATTTATTTGATTCTAATAAATTTAACGTATATCCCATTTCTCATGCCGACTCTCTTCTGATTTGTTTGTGCTGATTAATTCAGTCCTCACAGATTTTGGGTGTCAGGACTTGAGTGGACGGTCAGCTGTTGCAGATATTCTCGGTTTAATTATACATGACAGTTTAGATATTAAAACTTTTAATATGAGTAAACTTGGATCGGCATAAGATTTATAATGTCTTTAGGTCAATACATTTGCTGTGCTGCCCAGCCTTACTTGTATTTGTAAATGTATAAACAGAAGTATCCGATTTTGATGTCCTTGAAATCTGGCAGATGAAACTAAACAGCTATTCATCTAGTGGCTGTTAAAGCCCCTGTAAAGCATTTGATCCAATCTTTTTGCGATTTGTACTTTACAAGAAAGCCATATAACAATAACATTTTTGGATGAATATAATCTGTGGAGCTTTGAAAATTTTTAAAAATTGAAAATATGCTAGTTTTATGTATTAACTTGTTCCACCTCCTTTAAATGGATGCATTAAGCTGTGGTGCCACATTTGGACAAACTGGGCTTTCAGTAAAGGAAAATAAGTATTGAAATAGCCTAACATTTACAATAGGTGAGTGCTCTACATATAGCACTTTTAAGACCCATCGCAAACAGTGGATCTCAGAGCAAATCCGATCTGTGGCCACTTGAAACTTATAATAATGTATATTGTCCATTTCTACTTGTGTATGTTTATCTGTAGACTATCACTTTTGTGTTGTGTGTTTGTGTCTGCCCCTGTTTTTCTTATTTGTACAGGGACTACAGGTCTAAATCCGACGTCCTTTATTAATTTATTTGAATTGTCCCCATTAAATATAGTGATGAAGTAGTTTAAGTACAGAACAACAGACAGAAAATGTGAAGAATTTAAATCGTCCTGAAATTGTGCTTTTGTAAAAGAAAAAGAAGCAGATAAAAAAAAGAAGCAAAACAACAACAAAACAACAAACCTTAAATTCTTTTTACTGGATTTGTCTTCTCCTAGACGCTGTTGTTCTGACAACAGTTTGTCAAAATGCAACTTTTCAACTTCTGACTAAATGCAAAATATCAAGCATCACCTTCTCCCACTCACGACTAGATTTCAGCACTGGAGGACTGTGTCTATATTGCTCCTTGAAGCTATAATTAAGAACAGTTACACCCAAAAGGAATATTGCTGCGTTTTTGCTTGTAAGCATCGTCTTGTGTTCTCATCACACATGTGACTAATTAACTGCATTGTGTGATTAATAACGCAGCTTAGTAATAAAGAGCGATATTCAAATGTGACTTCATGGAACTGATCCGCGTCTCGGTGTGCAACTCTGCTCATATGAGATGTGGCGTTATTTTGCATTCAAAATACAGCCTGCTGCACTGACATTATTAAAAGGCACAGATATGACTGGCACAGCAAACCAGGAGAAATGTGATAAATGCTGTTTTCTTGGTCGTGTCATCCTGTTTAGTGGGTAAGGAAACTGCCAGAGTAAATGCTGTCAAAGAATCTACCTGCAGCAGCTGAGGGATTCTGCACAATAGGATTCTCCAGGAGGCTAAACTCCACGTCTCTAGTGACGGCTGCCTTTGCCTGCCATTTCATTTTCTTGACTGAAAGAGAGTATATAAATATAAAAAAGAGAAACTTCCTCTCACCCCAGTGCTTTGTCACACTCCTTCAGAAGGCAAAGTTTTTTTTTCTCTCTCTTTCTCTTGCGCCTGAAAAGATATATATAAATAAATCTGCTCGATACAACAGTGGAAAACCGCAGGGCCTCCCTCTGGAGTGCTCAGTGGCAGTTTAAAAGCCTGTTGTTCTCTTATTCATAGAGGCAGTTTTCGTAGGTCGTTTTGAAATGCTGTACATGACCTCCTGACTCTGATAGCTGGTGTTTCCCTGTTGCCACAGCTTGTCTTTAGGATACTAGAGCTTGTGTGAAAAAGGAAATGCCTGGAGCTCGTATATAAAAGCATGACTGACATGGGTCAAACAGCATCAAGTCTTTAAGGTTTTCACATGCTTCGCTACCAAATTAATGCGGACAAACAAATCCCAAAATAGAGTTTATTCTAAAAAGTTTTGCACTCTGTGGCCAAGCACACACTTTGTAAGAATTATTTCCGTTTTTAACTGATGTTTGGGATCCAAGCAGCAGAGATTTATTAAGATGAATCATAAGAACAGAGAAAAGAGGTAAATTAAACTTTCTGAATAGAGGGGATGTAATGTTCTTATTCACAAAGGAGCAGCAGGATGTTCAGTAACACTGAATATATATCCAGCACATATTTTACAATAATGCATAATTTAATGGTTTACCCACAGCTATTGTCTGAATTGTAGTTACGTCAGTGACACAAAATTAGTTCTATAATCTGGAAAGCTTTAAAACAGGAAGTGGAGATGAATTTTGAAATATAAAAATGCATTTTTTCCCTCTATTTTCTGCTTCCTTTGTCCAGGTTACAACTGTATTCAGCTGATGGCGGTAATGGAGCATGCCTACTATGCAAGCTTTGGATATCAGATTACGAGTTTCTTTGCAGCTTCCAGGTAAATATTTGTCAATTTCAGATTAAGATATATATACTGTATTTTCTGCACATGCAACTGAATCATTTTAATATTGGAAAGCTGTGTAAAGTATTTAAAATGGTTGTTCTCATGATCTGTATTGGGTCAGAAATAGCAATTTAAATGTATGTGGATTATGCCACTATATAGGATTTTTTGTTGTCAGTAGATTAACAGGAAGCAATGCATACTCATACAGGATGCAATGTGGTGAACAAAAAGCTGGTCGATTTGCTAATTTCACATAATTTCAAAGAAAACGTGAT
>OMNN01015903.1:1707-18670 GCA_900302755.1 Chromis chromis
CCCCCCCCCCTCCCTCTCTCTCTCTCTCTCTCTCTCTCTCTCCTCCTTTCCTGTCTGATAAAAGCGAGTCTCGCCCGGGCCATTTGCTGTGTGGGCTCCGTCGTTAATCATTCCGGTTAAAAACAGAGCCATCACAGCTGCCTGTCGCTGTCTGGAGGATCAGCAGTGCGCGCCGAGCAGCGGACCTGGAAGAAAGCATGCGCCATTAAAGCTCGGGTGTTTGTAATGACCCAAGAGCATTTCCCTAATACACTTTTTTTTTTAAATACGCATTTTCCTGTAGAAAATGTGACTATTTCGTCCTGTTTCCTTCCTCTGCGCTGATTCCATCGTGATCCTCTGGAATGAATTGGACCATTTTTTGCAAACATCTCTGCCCATATTTATTCATTATTTACTTCTGCAATAATGAATCGTATCTAATTTCCCATAATGTTTTATAGGGTTATGTTTTAGCCTCTCTTGGAGAATTGTTTTTACCGTTTAGTGCATTAACCTATGGGTTAATTAATCATTTTAAGCCTTTGTCGCTTACACAAAATCGACTCCATTAGAGTACACTTGAGCAGCCATCTGCAGTGCAACGCAGGGAAATAATTACAGGTTTTTGTCTTCAGCCAAACGTTAAAGCAAAATGACTACAGCTCCTTAGAGGCCAGAGAACAAATAGATGCTGTATTAACTGTTTGGATCGAATCAAATAATTTTGAATCTTATATCTGGGGCCCTTGGGTGTCCATAAACATTTCTAAAATAAAATAAAATCCCCCCAACTTATTTCAAATGTGACTTTGTGCCAAGAAAAAAAAGTCCATTAAAAAAGATGTTTGTTTTGTCTGACTTGCTCGTATACTGCTGCTGCTGCTACTGCTGGATGTTGCCATTATCTCTCTGCCACGCTCCATCTCACGCCTGGCGGCTTGTGGTGTCTGTGCGTGCGTGTGCATGTGCGTGCGTGCGTGTGTGTTTGTGCCTTGGCCTCGGCGCCTCGAGCAGTTTCTCTCGGAATGAGATTGCTTCAGTAAATTTAAATACCTGTTTTTTGTTTTTGAAAGTTTTCCATCAGGTGCACTCGCCTCTTTCTCTCTCTGCCGCCGCCGTGCGCTCTGCATTTTTACTCCCTCTGGCTTCCATCTCCGCTCACGCATGTCCACGCTCGGGTTTGTGCGTAACGGCGAGTGTGTATGTGTCTGTGTGTGTGCATGGTGTGTATATTTATATATGAGATGCACTATTCTATAAGTTTCTACTTCGAGCCCTGCTATAGACTTCCAGGCCACAGACATTACCAGCTCGCTCCAGCCACATACTGTGTTTCACTCAATTAATTCCTGCCCTCCTCCGTGAGCTCATTTCACGGGTGTTAATTCCAGTCCGCCCCTTGGCTGGGTGTGTGAGCCGGCGTGGATTTGCCGTGCGGGCCACTGTCTGTCCTTATTGATTGAACTCAAATCGGAAATGTTATAAGACCCATCCCTTTGTGATCAAAGGGCGTCTGGGTACATTAAAAAAATGTGGATAAAATTATTGGTCAACAAACAACCCGATTAATTCCACACACACACACAAAAAAACAACCCGAGATCTGAGAATCGCACACCTGGCCAAGAGCCGTCCGCATCCCGCTTCTCACTGTGCTATCTGTGCTCCATCAAACCGCCTCTCCACATTTTTCCGCGGCCTGCAGCGCACAAACTCAAACGTTCATTCTGTTTTAGCCTACGAATATGCGTGGATGCACGGATGCACACGGAAACTGGGGATGAAGATTTGTGGTAAGTTCTGTCTGGGCACAATTTTGTCTTCTTGTAAACGCTTTTTTTTTTTTTTTTTTTTTTTTTGGGGAGAACCACATTTATTTATTTTTTGACATGTCTCCTAAAATGGGATTTCATTGTGACTGTGATGTTCATTTTTGCAGCCTTTTCTTTTAAAAAATGTATTGCCTCCGCTTTGTTTATTCTAACTATTATTATTAGTTTACGCATTTCGAGGCCTCCTGAAATAGGCCACGATAGAGGCTGTAAAAGCAGGGCCATCCTCCACTGTCACTGTGCGTTTTCATCTTCCAAAGGTCAGTGGACATTAGCCTGTAGGTCTGGTGATGGGAGACCCGGATCAGCCCCCCTGAACCCCTCATGTCTTTTCCATTTCACCACCAGGAGAAAAATCCTCAGGACAAGCCTGGAAATATACAACAGAGCGAGCCTTGAAATAACGGAGCATTTTCATCTCCCATCTGATTATTTCTTGAGTCATCAGTCTCTCTGATATTACAGCAAAGAGCGAAGACTGAAGGCGTGTTTATTTCTCCTTCATTTCAAGGAATCTGCTTCTTCCAGTCACACAAAAAAATAAAATCTATGGATAATATTTTCTTGCAAGTGGAGATGAATGCCATGACATAGTGTATCTATCCAATCGACCGTTTTCGTTGCTGCACAAACCATATAAAGGACCGAAGAAGAAGTCTAACATCGCCATTTTTAGAAATTGACCATTAGATTTTAATTGGTTAAATGACATTTTAATGGAGTTGAATGGAAATGGAGTGGAAACGTTTCTATATGGAGGCTGTTGGACAGTCTCAAATATTGATTATGAATTTGTCATTTAGGTCTTAATGAGCAAGATGGTATAAGTTCCCATTAAAAAAATGAGACATTATATTTTATGCTGTTGCAGATAACAAGGGTGTGTGACTTCCACGTGTTTTACGCACAATTAGGCGCACACATTAGTCCGCAGATATAGAAGGCCTAAATGTGAAAAACGGATAAATCATAGAGATTAAGACGCAGTAGAGGCCTTGCAGAGACGAACCGCTTCAGGGCTCTGCGTCCCTCATCAACCCTTGTGTGTACTTATCGGCTGTGTGGTTCATCACCGCGGGCTGTGCTGCCTCCTCCCCGGGGAGTGGCTATGTGATCACAGAGTGAGGCTGCACCCAAACACGCCCTCATATGGCCTGAACTCCTATAAGTTTGGCCTCCAGCGGAGAAGCAGTTCAGATGGCACAATCAGGCCAGTAGCAATTGACTTCAGACAGCACACAATATTTGGAAATCCATTATTTTTTCGTTCTTGTATTTTTCATTGTGCTTGGTTTGTGTCCGTGAGTGGGATGGAGGTGTTCGGGGATAACTCGTTGTCATCGCCCTGTAACACTTTAGGGTTCCTGCAGAAGAACAACAGTCTGGATGAGAAGGGGAGGCTCGCGGGACAGAAGAACCTGCTCTCGTGCGACAACAGTGACAGGGACGCGCGCTTCCGACACACCGAGACCGACTTCTCCAACCTGTTCGCCAGAGGTGAGGACTGACACACCTGTGCTGCTCTGTGGACTCAATCCTCACTTTATACTCGATACACTTCAACCTATAGCTGCCTAAAAAACAACGTATTCATTGCTTCTCAAATGCATCAGTGTAATTGTACTCTAGGGCCACATTAATTTCAGATTTAATAAACATTTGCAGACATGGAAGTAGGTTTTGTTTGAACACTGGGGAGGACACACTAAGCAGGAAGTCTGGAGGTCCTCCAGATGCATGTGTTCTAAATATCCCCGCCCCCCACCTCGAAATCTACTTACATATTTGCAAAAAGGGAAGCAGAAAAGCAGGCTACACTGTAAAAACATATATATATAGTTTGTTAACAGTTGTAATTGTTCAAAGAATTTACCATATTATTACAGATTTTCCCTGTTTTGTTAAAGTAATACCTAAAAATCACTGAAAAAATATGACTTCACATGTTAACCATAAAACAGAGGCCAAAACTGTAATTAACGTCCACGTCTAAAATTTGTTTTTCTAAATTGTAATTTGCTCTTTAACAACAGTTGACCATAAAATTACACTGTCTGTATTTCAGTCTGCTAAAAAATATCATTATTTGACTGTTTTTTTTTAAACGTTATTCAACCGCTTTCTAACACATTTTTGCTTGTACCCTTGCATTTTTAACGGTGTATCTTTGCTTGGCTTAATTGTTTCCTCTATTTTTGTTATTTGCTTGCTCAAAAGTATAGGCCACAACATTGTTAGCGTCCTTAAACCCAATGAAAATAAACTTTCAAGAGGTTGAGGACTAAAGTTGCAGCCATATTAGCAAATATGTAGGCCCATATCTAGAAAAGAACCAAAGGTTGGAGGGTTGCTAGTGTCAAAGACATTTAGATGTTGGGTTGATTATATATTCATTTGTTTCAGTAAATTAAAGCAGTATTGCATTTAGCTTTTTTCTGTAAGGCCTTTTTGTTCTTTTATCAATGTTGCTAAATCCAAAACCTGCTAAACTGCCTTTCATTGTTCTATAACAATGACAATAAAGATTTATTCTATTGTATTTAGCTTTAAGAAGTTAAACTAATATTCTTTTTGTGATGTTTTCACTTTACATTTTTGACCATATGTGGAGCTGTAACTAACATGGCTAAGATGGCTATGTTATACAACCAGAATGATTAGCATAGCAGACATAGGTGACCAAACGGTAAGAAATTCAGATAAAACTAATTCATTGTGTCAAAAAGGTATTCACTATTGGGTTGGGTTGTTAATTTATGTATGTGTACATGTAAAATAAAGCAATCATGCATTTTGCTTTAAGAAGTTAATGTTCTCTCTGAGAAGTCATTCAACATTAATTTTTGACCATATATGGAGCTGTACCTGAGGAGGCTAAGATGGCCGCCGTTAGCTTGTTAATGTTAGCTACCTTATTCAATCAGAACAATTAGCATAGCAGATATAGGTCGCCAAAATGGTTACAAATTAAGATAAAATGGGATTAACTAATGAATAAATCCCAACATGTTATAAAAGCTGCTTAATTACCATGCTCCGATATTGAATTATTTGAATTTATCATCCAGACTTACTCATTTTCACCTCATCTCTTAGACCTCCTGCCAGCCAAAAATGGCGAGGAGCCCACCATACAGTTCCTGCTGGAGGTGGTCGACATCCTCACGAACTATGTCAAGAAGACTTTCGACCGCTCCACCAAGGTGCTGGACTTCCACCACCCTCACCAGCTCCTGGAGGGGATGGAGGGCTTCAACCTGGAGCTGTCCGACCAGCCCGAGTCCCTTGAGCAGATCCTGGTGGACTGCAGGGACACGCTCAAATATGGCGTCCGGACAGGTAGGCCTGACTTCACCTGCAACACCGAGCTGTCAGAAAGAGAGAGAAAATGAGAATTTAAATCCCGACTTTAACTGTGGCTTCTTGAATAAATCACACGGTGTCATATGTTGTTTTAAATGTCGATTGAATGCGTATTTTAATGTTTAAATAATAGTAGACAGCAGTCCTGTACGTTAAAATAGCACACCATGCTAACTGTAACAGTGGAGCTCTGTATTTTCTATTTTTCGTCGTATCTCTGTGAATTTTAATATAATATCATCATATATTGTAGTCGGTTTTATCACTTTAAAATTAATTTTGACATATTTATTGTACACATGTGGCTGCCACATGAACTGGGCCCATTAGATGAGAAGATGTTTTGCCAGATAGTGTGCGGCCTGTTAAGATGACTGCCTTATTTATTGCCCCCCTGGTGATTCAGTTGACATGCTCCTTTTCTTTCCCCTCGACTTATTAAAGCAAGTGTCGCCTGAGGGGATCCTAACACGGGCTGTTTCAAGCTGTTAAAGCGACAACGCTCAAACTGTCCCTCGGGTTTCATATATCACACAGTTGTCTACAAATCTATGCTTTTTTTTCTTTCTTTTTAGAATATTTGGTGGTTGAATTATAGTTCGTGAGGACTGTAGGAGCTGTCCGTGGTGCTGAAATATGCAATCCTTTTTTTCAGCATAACCCCATTTCATTCTTTATTATTATTATTTGTATTGAAAGTCCTTTATCATGACTCTGTTTATAATGTAAGTCATATAACACCACATCCACACTGCACTTCCATCCATGACTGCATACAGGCTCCAGGCCTGTTCACGGTGACTGTGTGTTCACGCTCCTTAGAGTCTAACTGGCTGTCATATAGACCTTACCAGTGTAATTATGGCACACTGAGCAGTGCAACGTCAGATCCCTTAGGTATCATGGCTGACCAGGAAAATACAAAATGAAATCTGAATGAGTTTTAATAGTGGAATGAAGAACAGCTTTTTGTGGATTATGTTGATTTTATTGACTAAAAGTCTGTTTAAACCATACCAGGACAACACAGGCATCCATAGCAGTGAATGTTCTTCTTATTTCTTTTATTTTTATGAGACGGCCTGTTTTTTATGTTTAGGTCACCCACGCTTCTTCAACCAGCTATCCTCTGGTCTGGACATCATCGGTCTGGCTGGAGAGTGGCTCACCTCCACCGCTAACACCAACATGTAAGTCAGATCTCTTTCTTGATGCATAGCATGTTACATATGAAAGGGAAACACCTCTGTATGTCACAACAAGACAGCTGAGATTTCCAGTTTGTAGGCCACTGGAAATGGCCTCCAGTCATGATCATATATTGGCATAGCGGAAGTGCTCATGGTGTTCCCCTGAGCTCGCTCCACCGTCGGTCAGCACCGCCTCTGAGGGCAGTTATATAAAGTGTTTGCTTTGTCCTCTAGAGACTGTGTATTGACAGATGGTGAGCTTCTGTACTGTATATCGGAGGCCGCCGAGCCCCAGGGGTGGTTAGATTGCATATTGATCTCAGGTCACAGTTACATGGTGGCCCAATCTGATAGAGGGCATGAACCACATCAACTTCACACATTCTCAACACGGATACACACACACACAAACTCAGACACACGCATGCTGTGAATAAGACATGACTGTCTTATGATCACTGGAACAGAATGAGGAACAAGACTGCTGTACCATCAGAATAGAGATCACACACACACACAAGATTGCACACATAAACATTTTCACTGGGAGTAAACCAGCCTAATATTTACAGCTCTGTCAAATCACTCTCAGTGGATGGATGAATAAATCCGTCAATTTAATTTGATTTCCTGAATATGATCATTTCATGAAAACGAAGAGATCATTGTCCTGTTCATCAAAGACATCAGATTATATTTTAATGGTTATTCACAGCCATGTTGCACCCAATACTCATTTCATCTGTCAGATATTTTCACATTTAATTGATTTCCCATCACACTTTCCTAAAAGGTGATATTATTAAATGTCCTATTTTGTCTGGGTAATAGTCCGAAGTCAAAAACGAATCAATTTACTGTTGCATGAAGACAAGCCACAAATTATCAGAATGTACAAGCTAAAAACATGGCATTTAATAAATAAATTCAGTACATAACAGTCAATAAGTTAATCAACTTCTCATGTCTGCTCTCCTTTGTATGAGGGTGACAAATCAAGAACTCCAAAATAGCAGAAGTCATGGCAGTCCAGACTTGAATTCTAGATAAAAGGCAAGACGTTTCACTGAACAGCAAACAGCAGAATCACTCATCTAAAGTATCTGCAAGAGTTCAACTTGGTGACGGTGATTTAGAGAACTGATGACATCTTAAAGTTTCATGTTAGAAGTTGACATGTAATTGCAAAGACAGCACGACGTGCAGCACAACACAGAATAAACAGTAGGCAGGAGACAATACACTCCAGACAATATACACAAGCTATTCTCTAACTCCTGTGGCCTCGATCTTTTCTCCAATCTGGCTGCTAAAGAAAAGATTAAGTGTAATGATAATAAACCCAAAGCCAGAAGAAAACTGAGACACTTAATTTATCCAATTTCTTAAAACATTAGCTTAGGAAACCCCCCCTCCGTCTTAGAAAAACTTTCCCATCTCATCTCCTGGTTGGAAGAATGCCCCGAGAGACGGGGCCATTGACTTCCCGCACTCGCTTGCACACACTTCCATAATGACACACACGCCCACGTGCACACACCAGCTCTGGCTGTCCCAGATACAGCAGCTAGGGTTTCCAGTCCATTGACTGCAGGCTCATTGTGAGCTGGTCTTAGCAGATAGGCCAGCTGGGCCCCACACTGACACACAATGTCCTCCGGCGGCACAGAAAACCCTGTTACATTGTGGAAACTGGCTGCTGCAGCTCCCTGCGGAGTGCTCATTCTGGCTCTATTGTCCCTGTGGATACAGACTGACTCAGTGCTCCTTTGAGGGGCTGAGAGGGGAGTGTGGTTGGGGGTCAGAGGGTTAGTCACATACAGCCACACACACACATATACACAGACTCACCCACATTGAGTGCCCTTGATGATGATAATAAGGGCATTTAGGGGCTGTCCCTGGAGACAGGCAGGTGACTGAGGGGTAATTTTCACCCTGAAAAGACCAATGATTGGCTCTGATTGTGATAATGATCACCATTATTGTCATTACAGCGTGAAATGACTCAGAGAGAAGGAGAATTTTAAAAAGGTGCACTGGTTGTGTCCCTTTTTATTCTGTGGTAGGGATCAGTTTTAAGAGAAAAGAAAAGTGAGACATCCATGACATTACATATATTTGTCTGCCTTATATGAACCATTATTCCATCATATCAAAGAACTCTATATTTCTAAAATTAGGTTTGTGAGAGGCTGAAAAACGAGACATTTTGTCCTTTTTGTGATGTGATCCTTTGTTGTTGCAAATCATAGTAAAAAACAACAACAACAGAAGTCATGATTTGCTCTGGTGTACTGACTAGAAGCTAATGTTCTAATCAAATCCAGCCCAGGGGTGAGCCCTCAGCAGGAACAAAATGTCTTTTCCCCCTGTTTTTTCTCATCACTCTGCTTTTAATTCAATTTCTGTCTGTCCTCAACTATGTCTTTCAATCTCTTTTCTTTTATCCACCTATTTCCAGCTATTTCTTTGTGCCTTGTTTTGTGCTTTCTCTTCTCTGTAGGCTTTTCTTTGCACATGCTGCGTCCATATCGTCCTCCTCCTCTCCCTTTGTTGTCCTCTGTCACAATTTCCTTCAGTGCATTGTCTCCCTATACCTCCCTCTCCTCGCTGCCTTTATCTCCCCTCCTTTCTCTCCAAACTACAAAATGCTTCTGTCCTCGTTTAGATATGTACTTGTGAAGAAAATAGGGAGGAACTGAAGAGCAGAGGATTTAATGCTATTGTTGTTTTAGGTGGTGGCAGCGCTACAGTGGTAGAAGTGGAGGAGTGTTGTGTAACTGGCCTCATTAGAAGCAGGGTAAACAGGGATCAGTCTTGAGGGGGTGTGTGGGAGCTGGTGAGATGGCTTGTCAGTTAGCAAAGAGGGCAAAAGCTCAGGCTCCAGTGTAAGAGCTCTGATGTCTTTAACCTACTTTCTCTTCTCTGGGAGTTCTGTTGCTTTGTTGTCCAGGGGACTACCAGGCTTTTCATCTTTTATTAACTGACAATGAGGTCAGACACGCATCCAGCTCGTCTCCAGAATCTTTCTTCTGGTGTTGTGAAGATCGCATTTAGTTTTTTTCATCTTTTCTCTTCTCATTCTTTTAATGAAATAATGAAATTCATAGACACGGGCTCTTCCTGAGTTTCTGTGTTTTTGGGGCCAACCGAGGCTCTTATCTCTTTAAAACACTCTCTCTCCTTGTCTTACTGACACACACACACACACACACACACACACACACGAGTTCTCTCAGCCATCAAATCAGCCTCATTCAGAGTCGCCACTGAGATTGGCAGGATTGACAGATAGCCATCAGAGCTTTGTGTGCTTTAATTAAACCACTGAGTGATTTTAGAAGGCATTTCAATATGAATGTTTGCTGGCTGACTCCTAACAGACACTTTTTAATTAGCCCAGTCAGCACAAGCTCCACTTTGTGCTCTGTAGATGGAATTATTGAAAGGCTAATGAAAAAATCATCGACTGTGTGTGTGTGAGTGTGTAATGCTGTGTCTCTAATCCGCAAATGTTAGTTTATGAGAATCTTCTGTTATTTCACAAACGTCGTAGCAATGAATTCATGATATGATTGGCAGGTTCACCTATGAGATCGCTCCAGTGTTCGTCTTGATGGAGCAGCTGACTCTGAAGAAAATGATAGAGATGATCGGTTGGCCAAACGGAGAAGGAGATGGCCTGTTTTCGCCAGGTTAGTGTAGAAATCACAGTATCTACAAGAAGGGTGTCTAATGAACTGTTATTTAAATTTTGGCAATACTCCGGTGTGCAAGCTGCTGTCCATGGTGCTAATATGTGTGTTTCGGTTGGATAGGCGGTGCCATCTCCAACATGTACAGCGTGATGATCGCACGTTACAAGTATTTCCCCGAGGTGAAGACCAAGGGCATGTCTGCTGCTCCCCGCCTCGTCCTTTTCACATCTGAACATGTAAGTGACCCCCACACATCTAATAAAGGAGATTCTATGCTTCATTGACTTTAGATTCATTGAAGTCAGGTAATAAACAGTAGGCTTATTGAAATCAGGACAATGGATATTTTAATGGATTCTTCTTGCCTTTATTACATCTGCTTTTGTATTAAAATAATTGTGCACATTTTGACAGCAAGTAAGACACAATTCAAGTAGGAGTTGGCTCATAAAGTGTTCACCTTTTTCAATTTAGCTGGTATTTCACTGACAGATGAAATATTTTCCCCCACAGAGCCACTACTCCATAAAGAAGGCTGGAGCCGCTCTGGGCTTCGGCACTGAGAACGTGATCCTGCTGAGCACAGATGAGAGGTTTGTAGTGGATTTAGTGTTATCATTTAAAGCCACACTCGGTACGAAAACTGTCTAAAAAATACTGTATGTGCAAAATATAAAGCCATAACGATGCCATGATGCTCTCATTTTCAGAGGGAGAGTCATTCCTGCAGATCTCGAAGCCAAAATCATCGATGCTAAACAGAAGGTCAGTGTCTCTCTTTCAATTTGTTTTTCTAGCAGTGGCTTTTTTCAGTATTTAATCTCTCTCACCAAGATGTTGTCCTTCTGTCTTGTGTTCATTCTGCAGGGTTGCGTGCCGCTGTTTGTGAACGCTACAGGCGGCTCAACTGTGTACGGTGCATTTGACCCCATCAATGAGATCGCTGACATCTGTGAGAAGTACAACTTGTGGCTTCATGTTGATGTGAGTAGCTGACACTGGATCCGTTGTTGTGTTATTTGATAGTAGTTACACTGCGTCCTTTCCTGCAGACTTCTCTATAACACTGCTGTCTCCCCTCAGGGTGCGTGGGGTGGTGGACTGCTGATGTCCAGGAAGCATCGCCATAAGCTCAATGGAATTGAGAGGTCAGCACATAAGAATGGATGTGTTGTCATTAAAAAGAAACTTTCAGTGAAACCACATCAGTGCATTAACATATGTATTACATTTTGTAGGGCCAACTCTGTCACATGGAACCCTCACAAGATGATGGGCGTCCCTCTACAGTGTTCAGCCATCCTGGTCAGAGAGAAGGTACAGAAAACACACACAATCACAAGATGTTGCGTTTCCGTTACTTTCAAAGACATTACACAGACTTGCATTTGTTTCCTGGAGACTTACTCAAACCCTAAACACAACCATTACTTGTCGAACCCTAACGTTAACCTAAACTTACCTTAAACATACTTTGACCTTAAAAGACTTGGAGACTTTCTTTTTAACCCTTAAAGAAGGATTTGTCCCCATTATGTGACTCTTAACAGATCTGTGTCCCCACAACATATGTAATACAAGTAAACACACACATACAAACACTCTGCAAAACATTGAAATAACATTTATAAGCCCTCGCAACTCCATATTTTTAAGGCTTCAGCTTTCTTTTCTGACATGCACTATACCTGGATTTTTTCAGTTTATTTATTGATAAAAAACATTAACATGCTTTGTGTTTTTCTGCAGGGAATCCTAGCAGGCTGTAACTCCATGTGCGCTGGCTACCTGTTCCAACCAGACAAACAGTACGATGTCACCTATGACACTGGGGACAAGGCCATCCAGTGTGGCCGGCACGTCGACATCTTTAAGTTCTGGCTCATGTGGAAAGCCAAGGTGAGACGGAGGGAAATTGTTCTTTAGCTGAGATATAAAAGTGTCTTCTAAACACCTTTAAATAGCGCCACACTCAGTGTTTCTTGTTGTAATCATTACCTGACTGACTCTTTCCCCTGCAGGGCACCATCGGGTTTGAGCAGCACATTGACAAGTGTCTGGACCTGTCTCAGTACCTTTACAACAAGATCAAGAACAGGGAGGGATATCAGATGGTGTTTGATGGAGTGGTGAGCTTCCTCTAACTTCTATTTATGTTATTTTGAATCACGGAGGTTAATTTAATATTGTGTTTTAAGGTCCCATATTGTGCATCCTTAATCAGAATCTTAGACGTCCCAGCAGCTTAAAATACTGCAAAAATGGTTCATTTGATTGTATTAGCTCTTTGTTTTAAGGCTGTTTTAAACGGGCTGTTTTGCTCTGAAAACCAATGAGCTGCTGCTGTTCCTGCCCCCTTCAGGAAGAATGTGCTGCCTGCATCTGTGATCGACAATCACAGATGCAGGCAGTGTATTCTTCTTTTATTTTACACCTTCAAGTTCATAACAACCACAAAACACAACAAAAATGAATTACCTCCATATGGGACCTTTAAGAAAAAAACACATTTGTGAGGCTAGTTAACAAAAAAACAAAAATGATCAATATTTCTTATCTTTTATTTTGTTTGATGTAAATAAAAAATGTCCTTGGTGTGTTTATTCATTGTTTGTGTTTCTGTGTGCAGCCCCAACACACCAACGTCTGCTTCTGGTACATCCCACCCAGCCTGAGAGGAATGCCAGAGGGTGATGAGAGACGAGAAAAACTCCACAGGGTACGACTCCCTTTTTATTCGCATAACCACCACTAAATACTATTTTCATGAATTACTGTTATTATTTAATGCCAGGCTCTAAATGATTGTTTTTCATTCTACCAGGTGGCACCAAAGATCAAAGCTATGATGATGGAGTCTGGGACCACCATGGTGGGCTACCAGCCTCAGGGCAACAAAGTCAACTTCTTCCGAATGGTCGTCTCTAATTCCGCGGCCACCCAGTCTGACATCGACTTCCTCATCGATGAGATCGAGAGGCTCGGTCAAGATCTGTAAACTTCTCAGCCGCCAGCCGCTCTGTTGACTATAGGGCAAATCTACAGTCTTTTATCTGTTATATTTCACAGGCAAACACCACTGAGGTGAAACATTCACAGTGCTGCAGACAGAGAAATGATAGGACATGTCTTTGCCAGAAGCATTCTAAATGTTTCCACAACTGAAGAGAAACTAGCAGTAGGAGAGACTTTGAGTTCCTCTCCAGCTCTGACCCTTATAGTTCCTTCTATAGACAAAATATATAAACAGTATCTGAAGTCTCCAGATACAACAAATATGATCTAATGTATGTGTGAGCTGTGGAACCTTGTAATGTGTGTGAGAGAGATCTGGTTTCTCGTCCGGTGTGTTTAGTCTTTTAATGTGTGCGTCTGAGCAAGTGTGTGTGAATTTGGTAAAACATTAAAAAGGGGGAAAAAAGCACAGATCAAAATATAACAAGTATCATCAAGTTATTCTGCTGTATCATACATTTGCTACACACAGTTGAATCACAGGTGCTTTCAGCTGTACATATATTTAGTCTCAGTGCACCGACCTATTTGTCCTGAACCAGTGTCCGAAGCCCCCGAAGCAGCGTTGGTGTGCAGGTGTGCATGTAGCACACTGAGTGTATCCTGTCGTGTGTTTTAGGCTAGCACTGTGTTAAAAATAAGCTAATGTGCACAGCGTAGGTGCAAGTGTGTGAGGTTTTAGTAACCGCCTGCAACAGAGCTACAGTCTGCAATATTTTCCCTCCTAGAAGATTAGATTAAGATTTAAAACGTCCTCAGACATGAGAAGTCTGTGACGACCTTTAACTTGTAAAACGCTGGCTCGTTGTTTGTTCCATGCAATCATGTGATACCCATGTGTGTTTATAACACTGTTAGAATATAATTATTTGATTATATAAGAACTAATATTTATTGCATTTCCACTGTTTGCAGATTCAGGTATTTTATTGTAAATGTATCTTTATGTGTATTACATGGTAATACATTTGTAAATGTAATCACAAGAATTGAGTAAAGTTTATTTATAGTGATTTTGTCAGCCAAAGAAAGAGAATCGGGAACAGAACAATCCATCGTCCTTCGTGTTTAACTTCTTATAGATTATAGGTGTTTGTAAAATGTTACCTATAGACCTTCGACTGCGATGCAATTTCTATTGTGCGTTTCTTTCTGTGATTGTGAGTCTTTTTGACTGAATGTTTTGAGATGACTGATTGGCCTTCTGGTGAGATTAAGAATTAAGTCTATATAATCCTCCGGCCGTAGTGGCGGTCTTTTATTTTAGCGAGAAGCACAAGGATGTGAGAATGTACTCTCCTCTTGAGACTGGGAAGAAAGTATTGTTGTATCCGTCTGAATCCTAATGCATTTACTGTAATATAGTATATATTAATTGTAATACATATTACTTGTATTCTCAGTGTTACAGGAGCTCAATGGAATATCTTGTATAAAGGTTCCTGTTGGTGTCTTTGCACAATGTTCACCTTTCTTTCTTCCATTGTAAATGGATGTGTATTATATTAAAGTATTTATGGTAAATAGGGACCATATGTGAATGGCACAACTACATAAATCATATTTAAGGTAATCTGTATACTGTATGTGGCCAGTGACTCTTTTGGTTTTTGATGAAGCCGACTGTAAGAGAACGTTTACCAAGAGGTTTTCAGTAGGCACTTTAACAGAATCATACCATCTTGAAAAAGATCTTTAATAAAGTCTATTAAAGGAAAAACTGAGTCGGACTTATTTGAACAAAGACACACAAATCTCACAACCATATTTTGCTTTGGCTGCACAAAATGCACCCATGAAAAATGACATTTTGTTTTAGTCTATACTCCAAAGTATCCCATTCTGCCTCTATCAGTAGCAGCACTCAGACACACACATATATATTATTGCCTCGCTGCCTAATCATCTTCAGAGGGTTTTGTTTGGCCTCCAGCTGTGTGTCGGATCGACTGTTCTCCAGCATTAAACCCCTTTTCTCTCCTCTTTCATTCTCACTAACTCTCTTCTTTCCCTCATTCTCTCTTTTTCTGTCACCTCTGTTCCTTTTGCCCTACAAGTTCAATTTGATTCAGCTTCACTAAGACACAATTTCATAGAGAAACAAAACCATTGGTTCCAGTGTTTCATAACCTTTGAATCAAGGGCATGAAAATATCAGAACAGAGGCTGTGGAGTGAAGCTCAAGTTTGTGGCTGAGAGCTGCAGTCAAGATGTGCAGCCAGCACCCTCTGGTGGCGACTCTCTGCCTGCACATGAATTGTGGAAAAGGTTTATGAAAATGCTTTTAATGTTTTACACAAGGGACTTTCAAAAATAAAACCAGATTAATGAGTATGGTAACACATACAGAAGGAGGCCTTTACTGGCTGAAGTAACCCCCAGCATGTTAGTTCTGCAGAGAGTATAAAACAAACTTGACTTGTCGTTATCTTTGTCAGGCAGGAGGTTTATAACGTTTTGCAAAAAGAATTTCATTTTGGCATTTTATTCAAACTACTGACCTTGTACTTAAGTGACATGACATCAGATAAGGCTACTTCAAGGACATTATAATGTTAAGTATAACTACGCATCAGGCTTTTTCCTGGTTCAGATTGGGTCAGTAAGCAAGATCAAGATTTGTGTTAAGATTACCTTGATGGACAAAATGTCTATTAAAGTTCAATGAGTGAAAACCTGGTCAACAAAACCAGTTGAAAAAGTTTCCTATGATTTCAACACTGGTAATTTTCCACTCTCCAGAGTTCCAAATATTCCACTATACAGGAAAAATCCTACACATTCGCCACTGAGAGAATAACTTGTGGGAGGTTTTTCCATCGAAGAGCTGCTAGTTGGTGCAAATGAAGACAACAGTTCCCTTGCTGGGCTTTAAGCTGTAAATCTGTAACAAATATCAGTCATGTGAATCTCAGCACTATAGTAAGATCAGAGTGTATTGACAGTGATTAAGTATGTTGACTTTTTAAAACACACTCCTCCTTCATTAAAAAAAAAAAGCAGCCTGGTTTTAAAAGCCTTGCCCTCGGAACCATAAAAGCTGGGAAATGAAAGGACTCATAATACACTGCAATACAATACAACAATAGAAAAGTAGCTCCAGGGCTAAAAGATGACCTCACTTCTTAGAGTGGCTACAACCTGCTGTGTATCGTAGATGAATAAACCTACCACATGATGATCTATAAAAAAAAACTGTTCAAACTCAATCCCTCAGAGGCCCAAGATCAAGGTTTAGAAACAGTTAATAAACACTGAATTCACAGTGTTTATTATTTATTCTTTAACTCTGTTTTCTATAGAGGTTTACATGCACTGTATATGTACAGTGGAAACCAGAAGTTTACATACACTGCATAAAAAGACACATTACCATTTTTTAATAAAATACAATAAATCAGACTAAACCTTTCCTGTTTTAGATCAGTTAGGATTACCAAAATTATTTCTATTTGCTAAATGCCAAAATAATGAGAGAGAGAATTTTTTATGCTTTTCTTCAAGGTCAAAAGTTTACATACATGTCCTTAGTATTTGGTAACATTGCCTTTAAACTGTATGACATGGTTCAAACGTTTTGGGTATCCTTCCTCAAGCTTCTCACTGTAGTTTGCAGGAATTCTGGTCCATTCCTCCTGACAGAACTGGTGGAACTGAGTCAGATTTGTAGGCCGCCTTGCTCACACACGTCTTTTCTGCTCTGCCCACACATTTTCTATAGGATTGAGATCAGGGCTTTGTGATGGCTGCTCCAAAAGGTTGACTTTGTTGTTCTAAAGCCACTAAGTCACTAATTTGGTGGTATGTATACGGTTATTATCCATTTGGAAGACCCATTTGCACCCAAGCTTTGACTTCCTGGCTGATGTCTTGAGATGTT
>OMNN01015908.1:2082-16650 GCA_900302755.1 Chromis chromis
TGCACCCCACCACATGGCAACAACATCAACCAATCAGGAACATCTTGAGGAACATGACAATGGCCCAAGATGTTGATTTGACTTCCAAACTTCCTAGACCCCATTCTGATCAAGCATCAACAGGATGCAGTGGAACAAGTTGGATTGACAGAGACCCCATTGCACAAGCCAGAGTACCAAAAGGATCCACTGCCAACGTCCTGGTGCCAGACCCCATAGGACACCCTGAGAGGTCCTCTTGTCCATGTCCAATGGTTCAGAGCATTTTTGACCACATAAGGGGGACCAACACAATATTAGGCAGGTGGTCATAATGTTATGCCTGATCAGTCTACTTTCTCCTTTTTCCTATGTCATAGTAGGAAACGTTTTCCCTTTCAAAGAAGCACAAAATCTGTGTGAATAGGTTACAGCATAAATCCCACACAGGATTTTCACCCATGCAGGACACTGTTATTCACAGACATTAGTTTAATTTTCACTCCCTGTTTGGTTAGGTTTAAGACTGTATCATGCTTTGGGTTAAAACTGACCGTTTCACAATGTTCAAGTCCCTCTCTGGTAACTGATTAACTCCCTAAAAACGCATCTCTGTGTATCAAAGTTACACATTTTATATTTTTAATATGTCATAGTACCTGTATCTCTCTCCACTCACCCACTCACGGCAGCCCAAGCACACCAGCTCACCTGAAAAAAAGAGCAACAGTTGTAAAGCACTAAAAAAAATGACAAATGCTGTGTTGAAATATATTTGTGCTAACATGGCTGCAAAGCAGTGTGTTAGCATTGTCATATTGAGCATTTTAGCATGCCATCATAAGCGCTTAGCTTAGCGTGTGCTCACAAGCAGAAAGTAATTAAGTACATTTACTCCACTTATGTACCTTACTACAATATTGAGGTATTTGTACTTTGAGTATTTCTATTTTATGCTACTTTATACTTCTACTTTACTATATTTTGGAGGGAAATATTGTACTTTCTACTTCGCTATATCAATCTGACAGCTTTAATTATTTTAAAGATGAAGGTTTTTCCTGCTCATACTTAGGTTCTTTTACTTTTTCATGCAAGATATTTACATGTAATGTAAAATTTTTACATTTCTGTACTTTACATACACCATTGCTTGTGTTAATTGCAGTCTCAAAGTGATGCTATCATTGCTTCAGGCTCTTTAATCTTGTTTTATTTTGAACCTGTCCCTACTCAGTCTAATGGAAATTGAAACTGGCTTGATGATTTTAATCTGCAGTTTTCCCTAAATGTCTCTGATTTCTGTTAGCACAAAACAATGCAGGAAAATCTCCGGCGCGCCTTCCTTCGGTGTCTTAAATACCTCAGTACTAATCTTGTTTAATCAGCCAGTGATTATTTTATCATCGCTACTCAACATGCTCCCTCCCACACGAAGCGAAGAGCAGGAAATTGAGAGACTAAAGATAACACAGAGCCTGCGTTTACCAGTTCAGCTGTGGTAATGGATACACTGCCATCTGCACCTCGGGGATAATTTGATTTGCCCTGACATGGTAAATTACCTTGCTACAGCCTGTCCATTTTATTTGCTAATTCAATACGGTGTCACTTAACACCCAGAGCCCTGCCTTGTACTGGGCCCCAGAGGCACGGAGAGGCTGGTTTTTCTGCTACCAGAGATGCTTCCCTGGGTTTACTGGGAGGAGATGAGCTGGTTTGTGTGGAGGTGGTCGCCCTTAAATCCTCACAAACACTCTGACCTTGACACGGAGGGGGAAAAAAAGATGCTACAACTGCAGAAATTCATGCTGACTTTATTTGCGGAGTCAAGGGCAGTTGAACTGGGCTTGGCCACACTCCTTGACCTCTTACATGACCACGTAACCTCATGCATGACCATATAAATTCACATGTAGATAAACACATATGCAGATTGTTCCTGTAATGTAGTTTACGCCGTCCACTGGGTTAAAGAGATGAAGGTTGTCTCAATGCCACACCCTTGCTCGGAAAAACTTGATGACTTCATGCATTGGATTCGCAAAAAGGCCTATATATATATCATCGGATGTGCCTAAAATGTGTCCTTCTGACATACTGTAGATATCCTCACATTTTCCCTGTGGTCAAAATAAAGACACACAGGATGCTGACTTTGTTTTTCCCTCCACAAATTATACTCAAACAGCCATTTTAGTCCCTCAGCATAAAAGAAACAAGTTTTTCTCTCTGTAAACATCCACGTTGAGATTGTACTTTACATGTTTGAACAAGGAATCTCATCCAGCTGATGCTCCAGCCGAGAGTTTCTTCTCAAAACCCGTGTCCAGCTCCCTTTTTTTCAAATTTTTTGTGTTCTGCCTCGTATTGTTGATGTTTTTCAAACCCAAAGCTGCACTCCTCTGAGCTTTCCAGTAGACTAATATTTGTCTTTCCACCTCCTCCCGCTCTCAGCGAAACATCTGGACTGGAGCTTTGCAGCAACACAAACTTCCTTGGCGAGCTTTCGCATCGTTTGATGACTGCGTACATAACCGTCGATAGTTTACCGTGACCATAAACATTTCCCTCTGGCCACCAGCACAACATGACACTCAGCTGACTGGTGATTTTTGTCAGCCAGAATATTTATGAAAGGGGGGAGATGCAGCTTTCTGTAAGTCATCTTGCTGTTGTGGTGCAGCACTGACATGAAGTTATAGTGGAAATTTTGCTGGATAAAAAAAATCTGAGGCCAATTTTAACAACAGTAGTGAAAGGTTTGATTTTATACAAATGCTGATTATCAGGTAGATCAATAAATCCTCTGAATAGCTCAGAGGGAGCTCCAACTTGCTAGAGGTTTTCTTTGCTATTGGAAGCTTTATCCCTTGATTTTGATAGGATGGTCTGCAGGGGGTTGATGTGCCTGTGGCCCTCGGGGATAATTGGATTGGTCTGAGCCGCGGAGGAAATGAAAACCATACCCAAACCTTAATTCTGTGGCAACTTTTTCTCGCTGTGGTGCTTCTGTATCTGAAGTTGTGATAAGAGAAATGAAAGGGGAGAACAGAAATGAGCATGAGCTGGTTGTTAACGCTGTGTGTCTGTGTGTGGGTGTGTGTCTAAGCCCATGCATACCTGCCTGAAAGTGTGTTTCTACATGTCACCAAGTCAAACAGCCTCAAGTTTGGTCCAATTTCCTCCGTGTGATGGAAGTCATTACAGCTCCGGCTCACTGCTCTGATTGAAGTCTCTTAGTCACAATGGGCCGGAGTGACTTTGTCTGACGCAGGGTCAGTGGAAGCCAGCGCAGTAATCAGGTGGGATTGAGGAGGAAAGATGTGTTCAATCAGGCACCTTCCAGCTACACTCTGCAGGTCATGGGAATGTGAATTTCATGAGCAGCTCCACGTATGAAAGGTGGTGTCAGTCACAGACACACATACAGAATGCATGAATGCAGGTATGAGCGCATGCACATACACTATAAAACATAACACAGGAATTTATTATATGCGAACTTAATATAAATGTATATTCAATTTAATTTAATTTTAAAAAATCTGGTTTCTCAGAAGTATTCTGACTTGAAATGATGAGTCGAACGAATGCTCTGCTGAGAGTTCATTTAACTCCTTGAGCCCAAGGCTATTTTTAAAAATTTCCACCTGAAAAAACATCCCCAAATTTAGTCAGTAACAGCTGCAAGCCTGTGAAGCCGAATGAACAATGTTGGGCTCAATGGATAAGAGACACTACGGAGAAATTTAAAATACAAGACGCCTTAAATTTAAAGAGCCCACATTATGCTTTATGTGTTTTTTCCTTTCCTTTAAGATGTTATAAAGCTGATTTTTTGTGCATGTTAAAGGTCTTACAAGGCCTATAGTCACATCTAAGGGAGGTATTCTCTCCTACAGACAAAACTGCTCCTACCCTGCCTGAAACATCTTGTTTGAAATCATAAGTTACTTATTGATGTCACCATGTAGTACATTTGCATAACACCTGCCTAGAGGCTAGTTTGGCCCTAAAACAAAGATGAGCAGCTCTTGCAGAGGAAGAGTCGCTTAAGCTGCTGTTAGGGGTTCATCTCTATACTCAGAAATCTGGGGTCACTCTGACCAATCAGAGCAGGCTGGGATTTTCAGGGGCGGAGTCTTAAGGAGACAGGAGCTAAAATGGAGTGTTTTTAAATAGAAGGTCAGACGAAGTATTGCAACAATGCACAGCATGAAAAAAAAGTGTTTTTAAAAATATTAAAACAGGAAAACATCCCAGTAGACACAAAAAATAAAATAAAATATCTTGTAAATGTGCAAAGTACGGGCTCTTTAACCCCAGACCAGAGTGAGATTTGATTAACTCTTCTCAACTACAACTCTGTCAAATTTGATATGTCAGAAGTGAAGCACAAGTCATGCAACATACATTTTAGTCCTAGGTGGACTCTTCAGTTAATGTACTTTGGCAGCCCTGAAAAGACCTTCAGGATAAACGAGTTTAAGTCATGAAATTAAGTTAGAGAAAAATGATTTATATATTATTACTAATATTAGCACACCAGCCAACTTACAGCAGGCCAACTGGCTTAGTCTTTATTGAATTAGGCATCTAGAAACGGGTTTGGGCGTTAGTTCTGATCATCTGGGCTACTTTTTATACTTTAAGGTGTTTTCCACCAGTAATAAATTAAGAAGAATACGCTCTAATAAATCTGTTATCCCCTCCCTGATTTGTTGCCTTGCACTGAGTGTATGTCTGTAAAAAGCGGCTTCATCAGCAGCCATGGCTGCAAGCTCTTTGTGTCAAATTAAGAGCTGACTTGTTAAACTGAGAAAATGCAAATAAAAAGACAAAGTGACTGTAACATCTGTCCGTATGAGAGTCAATTCAAATGAAAAATCGCAAAATTAATGAACTGGTTTCCTCAAGTTTGTTGGTTTTGACTTTCAGCTAATTATTTAACCCTAACTGCAGTTTCCTTCCTGCTTTAAAAGAAACACTTTCAATGCAAACGAGAGACTTATGCTTCTACACTGAACCAGTTTTACAGTGTAGAGGGGCCATAAAAAATAGAATTACACAGCAGAGTGAGAGAGCTGGATGCTGTGTGATGTGATGCTGCAGGAAATAGCTGTGTGTCTCTGCAGATGGCAGTGTAGCACAGATTTCTGGCACCTCTGTTTGTGTGTGCATGTGTGTGAATGTGTGTGCGTCTATCCGAGGCCCTGATAACCAAGATAAATCCCTCTAATGGAAAAATTCCATGTATTCCTGAAATAGTCGCACTCTATATTACCATATTTAGCTTACTTTTACATAAATGTGCAAATGCAAAATGCTTATGCAAATAAATCACTTAACCTGATTTGATTCCTGTTCCTGCAATCAGACTGGATCTATTAAGTTAAGAGCTTTGATCCAAATGTTGTAGAGATACATTTTGTGCATGTGTGTGTGTTTTAGAGGACAACTGATAGAAACTGCAGATTCCTCCTCTTCCGCTACATAGGGCTGTCAGGAAAACAAGTCGGCTCTTTGAGCAAGAATAAACCTAGTCCTGCATTCATTTGCATTCATGTTTCCAGTAAATAAATTCCTCTGTATTCTGCAGACAGAGGCATCACTGTGAAGAAGCGGAGTGCGCTCAAGACCGGCCACAAGCAGCGAGAAGGCTGCAGGAAAGGGATGAAACACAGAATAAAGGAGCAGATTAGAACAGAATTGGCAACGGAAACAGTAAATTTAGCAGATATGGTATTGATAAAGGGGAGGTTGGATGTGAGGAATGCTGCCAGGAAGGGCTTTGACACATATCGCAGTGTTGGAGAAGGGAGAGGGAATGACTTTATGTTGAAAGAAGGAGACGGATGTGACCCGGCGGTTAGTCATGTCCCCTGTGGGGCCCTCGGGGGCCAGCAGCGTCTCTTGCTTGCGTTTTCTCTGGCTGTCAGGCCTCTTGCACTGTTGTCCTCTGCTCTCCTTCAACATCTGGAGTCTGTTTAAGATCATGAACGCTGGAGCCCCCGCCATGACACCTCTCCTAAAAATGCTGTGTATCGGGGCTTTTTCGGAGAATATGAGGAATACACATCCCAGTTCTTACACTAAAAAAAAAGACAATTGTTGGAATTGCTTCAGTTTGTAACACACAATTGAATTAAGCTTTTCCAAATTAAGCTAACAAGTAATATAAATTCCACTGGTTCAAGTTTCAATTCCTCTGAGATGAGCACTGCTGCAACTTAATGTTAAGGAAAGGCGACTTAAAGTTTCCAGTTTTCCAACAAAAGTATTCACTTCACCCAAAAGGTAAAATGTGAAACATGATTTTGTCATTAGATGTGCCATTCTTTCCTTTTCTATACTCTATAATCTTGAAGAAACAGTGGTTGAACTGCAGCTGATGTCAAATTCACACCACTAAAACCACATTTTTGCACTTTTAAAACCATTTTAAAAGGGACAAAGTATAATTTCAAGCTGAAGAAATCTACAAAAGTTAACTGCCATCCCCAATGAGGAAAGATAAATGAGACATATTCGGCACAATTTGCTTCACCCACAGCTCAAATACAACTTTTAATGTTTGCACTTCCCTGTGGTTTCACACTAAATATATCTCATTTGTCCTCAGTGCATTTATTGTATTACTAATTGCATTCCTATAAATCAGCAAACCTCTTTGCACTAACCTCAAACTGTTAAATCATGTTTGACTAAATGTTTTGACATTTTCGTCGGAAGACAATCTGTTGCTCTAATGGACAACATTTCCAGTAAGGTATGCATCACTGTGGGATGCTTTGATAATTTCAGTTCAATTAGCTGCAGGATTCCAGTGTTTACAGATGCAGCGATACTGAAACTCAACGGCTGGTTGTTCCTGCTGGTCGACAACATAAATGAGTCATGTTTAATTGGGAGGTTTCGTATAAGCTGTAAACCGCAGCCTATTTGTAGGTATGCATGAGCGTTTGTGTTTACATGGCGCTGTCACAGTCTCCCCGTGGCCAAAGGATTAGAGGTTAGCAAACACCTCTGTGAAAGTGTTTAACACCAGCGCCACGATGACGGATTTTCACGCTGGTCAGTCAGCAGATGAGCGCTCCATTCGTTTTCTGTAATCAGCGAGATGACCTCTGTGTCCACGCTCGGGCCTTCACCTAACGCCTGCTCGTGGGAAACAATCCTCCAACAGGCTGGAATGGGATGGGGGTCCAGGGGTCTCTAAAGCAGAGATGCTTTATAAACAGGGGCGTGGGGCGGCTTAGCTTTTAGATTTTGGGGCGCTGACAAGTGTAAAATGTATTATTGATTTCATATGAGGCATACGTGTGCCATGTGTGTGAGCCAAAATGCCTGATGTGTTCTGCTTCAAGTTGAGATGTGTTTTGTGGCAGCTTATGCAATGCAAAGAATAGGTATGCAGCCCAGTAAGTGCCTCTTGGGTGTGCATTTTTGTGCACACAGCTGCATTTAGTGTGCATGCGTTCATGTGTATGTGTGTGTACAAACTGAGGTTTGGACATGGGGGTCCACATGGGAGAGGGCGGGAGTTCCTGGGCACCGGGCCTTTAACAGTAAAACATTTCAGAGGCTGTCCGTCAACAAGCTAATGACTTCAGCAGACAGAGCCTGGATTTTGGCTTTTCCCCACCGCCGACACCACCAGCCATAAAACACTGCGTGTTTGGAATGCAGAACATGAATCCTGTGGACGAGAACAGCAACACAGAGATCACACAGAAACCAGAAAACGCTGCGGCTTACACAACACGGCGCTTTAAGCTATTTTAATATGTGACGTGCTGTGATTTTGAGCAGCGGACTGTGATGTTTGTTTGCACACATCCAGAATACAGACTTATTTGTGCATGAAATCACGTTCTTTTGGTTTTGTGAGGATGTGCATCTGGCCCAAAAAGGCCTGAATGATTCATAGAGGGGTGTAGGTGACAATGTTTACAGGAGGTCATACCAACAGTCCTCCTGACCTTTAACCCCTAACCTGCAGAGGCTAAAGGAAGGGTTAGTTTACGAAGTCAGGAGAATGAGAAACACCCAGCATCAGTAACACCTCATTGAACTAAGACGGTAAGAGGATGACAGAAGGTTTAAATGTCAAGAAATGCTGAAGGAAGGGGAAATACTGCAGAGGGGTATATAGATATACAGATATTATGAGAGTCTATAAAGGATGTGGTTCTAAAACTTTGAGAAAGTGAAAACAGGAGGTTCCAAAAGATTAGCTTTCTATGAATCAAGTGAGGCTCAACGGAGGCTGAAAACGCAAAGTCCGGAAATCGTGTTAGCCCTCCAACAGACCATGTCAAATTCCCCCTGCATGTTTCCTCATAGTCCCTTATCTTGGCCCGCGTCCTTTGCACAGGGTGGAGGTGGAGTTAGGTTACTAAGCTGACCTCCCACATGGAGCCTGGATACGTGCAAACCTCAGATCTCCAGCTTCAGAACTGATAAATGTTTACTTGGCAGATGAACAAGCGAATGCAAATATTTCAAGTTGCAATTTCATCGCCTTTATTGACACAGACATCATCCAGGAGCTCCCAGTCCCATCGCATTAAAAGGTGCAGAGAAGTCATTATCAAGTGAAGATGAGTTTTTCTGCAAGACTGATGGCTTTAATCTCTCTGCAGGCCGAGCGACGGGTCGGGCCGATCGAAGAGGCGACAACGAGGTCATTGTCATTTGTAGCTGGTCCCCATCCACTGTAACAGGTCGCCGCCACACGCCGTCGCCATGGAAACCAGGGCGGCCGCAGGGGGGATTAGACATGATGAGCTGTCAGGTCTGAAATGAATACAATTGTTTCTAAGAAAGTGGACTGTCAGTGACGGAGGGAGGACAGTCGTCTGGGGAGAGGACGGGCTCGTTAGTGTGCGTTTGTTGGCTCGTCACAGTTCGCTGTGTGCCTTAAAAGATTTATGATGGATTTCACGCAGAAAAATGTCTTATTAGAAACTGTGCCAGTTCACGTTCTTCTAGGTCTCAGTCGTAATTAAAGGTTAATGGCTTGAACAGGTTCAGGAAGTAAAATATCTCCTTCTTATGTGAGATTGAATTTGAGAAAAATGGTGAGCAGGATTGCAAAAGCAGGGCCAATATTTAGATTCACTACAGGCCAGAGGTGACACTCTGATCTTTTCAATTAAAACTTTAACAATGTAATAGTCTTCCTTTATAAGAAGCTACTTTATATACAGGTTTCCTTTGAACACTGTGTCCTCCACACATGGAGGGGATTTTGAGTTTCAAACATTCTTTTTCTGCTTTCTGGTGAATTTTAATGCACCAGTTTGTGCCATTTCTGCATTGTTGAGTCTATGTTTTTGCAAAATAAAGGTCATCTGCTTCTTCATTGGTTTTTTTATTCGGGGGCAGAACAAACTAAATGAATATTCAGAGGTTTGGATGTCTTCCCCAAAATCTATGCATATGCCGTGAAGTTCACTAGTTTAGTCCAGACTTTCGGGCCCCATCTGAGGTTCACAAGATAAATCTGAGGGGTCATGAGATGATTAATGAGGTTGGAAAGAAAAAAAAGTTCCAGTAAACAGTTCTGATATCTGCTTTTTTGTAAGATGTCACGAGACAAGGAGAAAGGCAGCCAGTAGTTTTTGTTTTTAATCTGTACTGCAACTAATAATGATAGATAAATGTAGCGGAATAGAAAAAAAAATCCACCACTGCTATATAAACTAAATAGACTAGAATACTGGCTTCGGTATCGTAAATATTTGCTCCTAGAAAAAACACACCTTGAGAGGTACCAGATGCTCAGTGCCGTCTCAGAGATTCTGCCTGAGTGTGTCTTTGGGTGAGATGCCTTTGGATGTATATTTTTCGCTACATAGAGGATTAACATGTCTTTATCCACAGAACTCAATGCGTCCCTAAACCCTAAATATTCCTAAATTCAAGCTAAAAAATGCACCAGTAATGTTGTTGTGAATGATCTGCTGCTTGTCATAGAGTTTTTTTTTTTTTTTTTACATTAATGTGTTGTTTGTGCTGTTTTCTGTTAATTTTATGGGGAATTTTGTGTATTATAGGTTCTGCAAGACAGGAAAAGCTTTATTTTAATTGCTGTGGACCTGGGAATAAATAATAGATAAATCAAAAGTTAAGGAGGCTAAATGTTAATTTCAGCAACTATATTAAAAGATTGGTTTGGCTTTTTCAAATCTGTCTTCCTTCTTTTAATACTGGTCTTTAAAAGATCACATCCCAATGTGAGGGATGGGGAATCCTTGTTCAAAAGTTCATTTGAAGTTAATTCGAGGCCTCAGAGGTTTTTTTTTTTAACATCTCCTTAAATATAGAAAATGGAAAGGAGTAGATAAGGTGATCTGATTTGAATTTAATTTCAGTTTACTGAAGGTTATCTGTAAGGAACTGGAGCAACACCGTGTGCTTATGTATAATTCATAGTTCCATTTATCCTGAACACGTCTTCTAGGAAGTTTGCCACTTGCTGCTAAAGCAGCATCAACAGCTAGAAGGCTTTAGCTTGCTTCACCTTGTCGGCCTTTTTGATTTCACTTAAAGCGACACGGTAACATCCTCTGTTAGATGCCGGATCTGATACCTTTCCTCTGGTTTCCCTTGTGCACATTTCAGATGTTTTGTTTCCATTGAAAAAAACAAGAGTTTGTTTTGCTTACAAAAACCTCAGTGATAAAGTGGAGCGTGTGAGACAGCAATATTGCACTGACATGCAGTTCAGGCCGACAGCTTCACAATGGCTGTTTTCTTTGTGGGACTCTCTGAATGAAGAGCCCCCGAGCTACACCCCCAGGTTAACAAAACAAAAAACAAAAAGACATCACATTGTCATTGGGCTGGTAAATGAAACTCTTTTGGTTTCCTCTAAGAAACAATTTAACGTCTCACCGACCACAGTCCTCGACGAAGGCGCCGCAGCTCAAGTCTCTCAGCTATAAACTTGTGAGAGAAATGCAAAAACTATTACAACAAAATATATCATCTCAAGGCCAAATACATCATCGGTAATAATGGGAGGAAGTCTGGGTGCATCATTGTTATAGACACTACAAGTAGAGGTGCTCTTGTGTTTCCACATGGCAGAGGTAGAGGGCAGTGTTTGTCTTTTCATGCAGAGCTGGTCTCATGAGAAGCTCAGAGCTGAGAGAATCAGCCCAACAGCATCTAATCAAAACAAAGAAACACTTACAAACAAGTGCACTGGTGTCACAACACAAAAAAAGCACCAAGCAGAACCCTAATACACCCTGAAACAACAAAAGTCACCCAAGCCCTTCTGTCCTCTCCTCCATCTAGGTGGAGTTTCTGACTCTATTGTTCCTGCGGTTTGCATGTGCTACTTTGTTGATCCCAAGAAGGATTACTTACCGTAATTGGTGCTCTTATACTTTTTGTCTCCTTTGAAGAGACACACTGAGAGAGCGTCTTGACAATAGTCTCGAGTGCATCTGTCTCTCTTGAGGAGTGGTGTGGTTTTTGTAAGCTGCCTCATTTACCCCGAGAGTCTTGCGTCTCCAGCAAAGCTCTCTCTCTCTGCTTTCGAACCGAGAACAGAGCTGGGAAACTGCAGACTTTGATGTAGAACTAACATGGAAATAACAGGGGTTTGTTTGGCCGACAGAAACAGATTGTTCCACTTCAAATGTTGGTGAGACTGTCATTGTTAACGTGTCCTGCTGTGCAGACGGATCAGATGTGGCTTTTTTTTCTCTTTGGTAAAACTGCTGCGTTTTGCTTTTAGTTCAGATTGGACCTTTCTGCAGACAGCATTGCTGATCAATGACATAATGTTTTGCTGGTGCAATTTAAGAAGCTGCCATTCAATCTGGATTTGATGTAACTGCTGCTTTTAAGTTTTCAACTCGGCTTCCAATTTCCATAAAGTGCAGCCTCGACTCGGCTCGGTGTTAGCTCAGGTAAATGACCTTAACTGACAAGCAAATCCCCTGACTGCATCACCGCGAACAGATTAGCAATCAAATCCCCCTCTGAGTGCCACCGTGCCTCTTTCTCTGACAAGACAAATGTGTGACCGTGACGCCCGGTGACATAACAGGGTTTTGGATGTCTCTGAGCTCAAATCTATGAAGTCACTGAGCGTCTGTGCCCATTTTCCTGTTTCCTAGTTGGGTAAAACTTCTGCTCATGTCTTGATTAGAGAGCTAGTCTTTTGATGTGTCAGCAAGATGCCCAGAAGAACTCCGATGAGTGATTTATGAAGGTGCTGGAACAGACACTCACTCATGGCCTCCCTGCAGAGAGGCTCGGTAGTCGACAGGACGCAGGCCAGGCCTGTGTAGTCGGCTGCTGCAGACTAAACAGTCAACAGACACCTCACAGGGCAGAGTCGAAGTTTACATAATTGCCCAGCTGAATTGCCCAAGACTCAAGGAAAACAAGCAGAAATCTCATATTTTCCACATGGAATATGATCATAATCTTTCACATTCAAAGAAAAAAAAGTGAAAAATGTTCTTTGAAATGTATTCCCAATGTTATTTATACACATTTGGATTGTGCCTGTAATTATACAGAAATGTGTCACACAAGAGTAAAGTCGCAGAATGAATGGCACACTGACAGAATCTATGTGTAATTGTGTTCAGTGTATCTGTATAATTCTTGTGTGTGAGATCTGTCCGTGGTGTCTTTGTGGTGGAGGCTGTATAATAGGAGGATCTGGCTTTATAATAGGACCCTCTCTATGGGCCCTGGCTCTCTGCCAGCAACCCCAAATGCCTCTTACTGGCTGTTGGTTTAGCCGTTGATCCCTGGAAGTGGCGGTGGTGGATCGTGGCTGTATTGGTGCTCATATAAATCACAGGATATGGTTATTTTTACTGTGGTTGATTTTTTTCCCCCCTCTATAGTCTCTATAACAAAGCTGAGATGCTTTTTTACCCATGCTCAAAATAGTCCTCTGTCTCCAGATAGGCCTTGAAGCCAGCAGGCCACAACACAGATCTTTAATGTTTCTATAGCCTCTTTAATGTTCGTTAGTCTCAGTCTCACAGCGCTGTACATCTAAACACAGTCCCCTCCAGAATCCCTCTTATCCATTCATGTACTAACCTCCCACACACAGTCACAGACAGACAGGCGGGCACAGACACAGAGGAGCTGCCATTAGCTGTCGGGGTTCATGCTCTCTAATCAGAAGCAGAAGTGAAGATGTTAGTTGCAGCCAGAGAAAGCTGAAGTGACACTGGCTGGTGCAGAGAACATGGGTTTTGTTGTTTTCAAAGTTCAGAATGCTCACTGCCACACTGGTATACTGAGGGAATAACAGATACCAAGTGCTTGAGGTCATTTTGGAATTATGTCATCTTTACAGTGTGTGCAGGAGTTTGAAAACTCTGAGTCGTGTGCTTTTTAAGAGTACAAAATCAGAGTTAAAGAGGCAACACTAATGTCAGGTTTGACCTCTGACCTTTGACCTTTAAAAAGGAAGTATTCTATCTACACTATTGGTGCGTTCAATGTCCCAACTACCATACTATATCAGTAAGTATGTCCCAATACATTCAAAAGCAGAATGCCAAAAATACCAGAAACTCCCTCTATATCCGGTCTCATCTTGCAGTATGCAACCCATCATGTTTTTCTGACCACTCTGACCCACAATTATCTGCACAGCGGAAGATACATCACATACATCATGGTGTCTCACTCGAGTAATGAGCTTGAGGCACCAGAAGCACGCAAACTGCTCATTTCACAATGCAAACAGATAAATGAGTATGATGGTCAAAGCATTATTACAAAATATTACGTCCTGGTTTTATGCATAATGCATGGAACACGTAAGGTACACTCAAAGGAAAAAGAAAAAATATACCATTTGGAATGCAGGATAGGAGCTTTGCTAACGCTAATATTACTCATGTGAGGCCTCCTTGCTAAAAAAGAAAATAATATATATTTATACATGTTTATGTTTTAAAATGAGACTGAGACACAGCTACTAGCCACAGCATGCTAACATGCTCACAATGACAATTCAAATTCAATTCAGCTCAGTTCTATTTATTGACCCAGTTCACAACATACCTGATCTCAGGACATGTAATGTAGTAATGTCAATACCTTATAATAATATAGAGAAACCCAACAATCCAAATGATACCCTCTAAACAGCTCTTTGACAACAGTGGGATGAAAAGGCTTCCTTTTCACAAGAAAAAATCTCCAGCAGAACCAGGTTCAGGGAGGGCAGAACATCTGCCTCGACCTGTTGGGGTGAGGGGTAAAGGGGAAAGAGGATAGCAAACACAAACAGACAACAAATAAGAGAACACAAACACTGGGGAGGTTGGTGAGGCCATTAACCGCAGCTCAGAAACATGCATCTCAGGAGCTAAAAATAGCTGCAGAAAGAACAAAACACAAACTACTAGAGAGAAAAAACACAAAGTTACACGTGACATGCAGTGGTGGCATCTAAATGTATGAAGAATGAATATGAGGAGACCGGGGACTATAGCAGCATAGCTAAAGAATAGTTTTAGTTGAACTTTATCAAAACATAAAGTCTTAAAAGTTGATATGCTAATCATTTTAAAGGTAATATTT
>OMNN01015913.1:2168-13235 GCA_900302755.1 Chromis chromis
AATATTTATGTACAGTAAACTTATTTTATATTGTTAAACTGTCATTCATTATTATATTGTATAGTTATTTATCATCATCACCTATGAGTGCCCACAGGAGGAGTCACAGTTATTAACAACTATATTTTTTAATCAATAAAAACATACATCAGCTTAACATTACATTATAGCGTGTTAAAAACGAATACCAAATATTCTTATTAACTTTAGTACAGATGGAATTGATTTGTTTAGTTTTGTGATAAACAAATTTATATCATCAGCATAAAGTGATAGTTTATGTTCAATCCGACTATTATTCCATGAATTTGTGGGTGCGACTGCAAAAGGTTCTATTGCTGTTTTGATGTTAAAAGGTTGTGAAATGTTTCTGTTTGTCAACATTTCTGCTGTTGGCATTTCATAAATCAGATGGACCCACTTTCTAATACTCTCTCCGAACCCAAACCTTTCCAGAACATCAAACAGATATGGCCATTCTGCCCTATCAAAGGCCTTCGCTGCGTCTAATGATAAAAGAGCTGTATCTGTAGTTTCTTTACCGATATTAATAATATTAATAAAAACATATATCAGCTTAATGTTACATTATAGTGTGTTAAAAACAAATACCAAATACTCTTATTAACTGGAGTAGAGCTGGAATTGATTTGCTTAGTTTTGTGATAAACAAAATCACATCATCAGCATAAAGTGAGAGCTTATGTTCAATCTGTCTGACTGTTATTCCATACACTATTGCAAAAGGTTCTATTGCTGTTTTGATGTTAAAAGGTTGCTGTTGTTTTATAAATCAGATGGACCCACTTTCTAAGACTCTCCCCAAACCCAAACCTTTCCAGAACATCAAACAGATATGGCCACTCGACCCTATCAAAGGCCTTTTCTGCGTCTAATGATAGAAGAGCTGTATCTGTAGTGTCTTTACCGATGTTAATAATATTTAGTACTCTGACATTGTGGAAATGCTGCCTTCTAGTTATAAATCCATTCTAGTCTCTGTCAATCATTTCTGGCATTAAATTTTGTATCCGTTTTGCTAAAATTTTACATAACATTTTTGGAATCCAACAAGCTTATTGGCCTCCTATTCTCACATTTGTTAGGGGGTTTCCCTGGGTTTGGGATTAATATAATTAGAGCTCCATTCATAGAAGGTGGGAGGGTCTGGAATGTCTCTAGAAACACTTCCAGCAGTGGCGTTGATAAATTGGTTTTAAATGTTTTATACAAATCTATTGGAAAACCATCTGGTCCTGCCCCCTTTTCCAGGTTTCATACAGTCAACTGCACTTTCAATGTCTTCTTCTAAATCTAGTTGCCCTCTGCATTCTTCTGAGATGAATTTTTTCATGTTTTTTTTTTTTTTTTTAGATCTGTCTTAATTTCTGTACAACTGTTAATTTACAAAAAGTCTGTAATAGGTAACATTGTTGTTTGTAATTGATGTAATTGCAGTTTTTGTTTCCAGTTGTTTTATTTCCCATGCCAATAGTTTACCTGCTTTATCACCTTGTTCATAAAATGTTAGTTTTAAATTAACAGTCTATTTAGTGCTTGAAAATGCTAACAGGGACCTAAACGTAGATGTTAACTGGTGACTTTAATGCTCATGAACATTTCTGAGAAAGTTTAATCTCACTGGACAATAATTAAACCAGCAGTCACCATGTTTCAGATGATAATTTGGTGAGCACCAAAGTAAGTGGATACAGAAAACCAGCTCACAGGCCAGAAGGTAAGGAAGTACCGTACTTGAGTCTCCCCCCTCATGTCTTTGTTAAATCAACGGCTGCACTATAGCGCTCTGTTGGAGGGAAACTGGTTGTGTTTCAGGAGAAGACATCACTCACCGACGGAGGTGACATGGCTACAGAGATCTGATACTCCTCTACATGAACAAAGAAATGAACAGAAGGTCTGACAGAAAGCAGGAGATAAATCAGAGGCTCAGTGCTGATGGGAGTGATTGTTTACAGGACCTTGAAGAAAAGAATTTAGTTTCAGGGGAAACGATCAGATTCAAGATCAGATAATTCACATAAAAATAATAATAAATAGCATCAAACAGCTTCCAAGTGTTCTGGTGATTTCCAGAATGCCTCTTACACAACTGTAACATCTTTACTGCCAATCTCCCATTGGTTCCACCTGATACCCAGAGGTTATTACTAATTAATAAAGCAGACGTCACTAATGGCCTCATGTTGCCAACATCAGCCTGCACGCTCAGCTGTTCTGTCCTCAGAGCTGGACCACACCATCACTCATGTTTCATTCATGAGACTGTGAGAACATCTGACCTCACACTGAGTCATCTCCATGTACGGCGCTAAAACATGGCTACTAAGCAGATGTTCAGGAGGAAAGAGTTAAACCGCTTCCACCTAATGTGCTGCTGTTTTTATTTTATTGTTCACTGTCATCTCAGATGCTTTAAGGGGGCACTTAACCACTTCCTCTGAGAGTGTAAGATGAGGTCAATAATCTTCATGTCTTGTTTGTGAAATATGAAACTCCAGCTAAGCGGCGTTGCGAGATGCTGCAAACCAAATAGCTGCACAAAGACTGCAGAAGTGCCAAGGAAACTATTTGACATTCAAAATCCAGACTGTGGAGCATCAAATGTAAGTTTTTAATGCATGTGAGTCACAGTCATTGCTTCAAGGTCAGAGCTGTGGTTCACATACACCCACAAGCTGACTGCAGTGAGCTCCTGTATGCAGGCTACAGGGCACGCCGTGCATTGTAGCGTGAAAGAAACTACAGGTAAATATGCTGTGCAATGAATCAAAGTAAACTTGCGGAGATTCACACAAAAGACAGTTTGATGACAAATGTCTGAGATACAGCAAGAAAGATGGAAGATCCAGGGTCGGTTCTCTGTAATACATCACTCACACGGGTAGCGTTCAAAGAAACTAGAACATGGCGCAATTGTAGATTTGGGGCGCCCCGATAGCCTAGCGGTTATGTCGCATGACCCATGTGCAGAGGCGTAGCAGCTGTGCCGGGTTCGAGTCCAACCTCGGCCATTTACCGCATGTCCTTCCCCACTCTCTCCCATTTCCGACTCTATCCACTGTCCGTTTGAACCATCAGGGGTCTTCCTTTATGGAGTTTGCAAGTTCTCAAAATCACTTAATTGTAAATGTCTTGTTTTAAAAAATGCCAAAAATACATTGTTTGCAATAATCCGAACTGCGCAGACCAGATAGGACACAAATTAAATCAAATTAAAATGTAAAAAGTAAAATATCTATAATTTGTAGACCTGTGGGCACCTGGAAAATTATTGTACATTCCATTTTCTTTCCTTTTGTTATGATTTATGGCATTTCAAGTGGGTTGTTCTGCACAGAAGACAATCTGAATTCTCTCTGCTTCTAGCCATGGTTGCATTATTTTCATAGAGGTGCAGGACTTTATATTGCATTGAAAAATAAGTGAGTAAAAATGTGACGGAAGCAGTTCAAAAAAAGGGTAAAGAACAAATGCATGTCTGCCTTTTTGTGTGTTAGACCTGGGATGGACTGGCAACCTGTTCAGGAAATACCCTGCCGTTTAACCAATGTGAGCTGGAATAGCGTTGAGTCATCTTGCAGAAACAAATACAAAATCATTGTGCAGCTTAGGTTAGCCTAAATACTTAGAAACAGCTTAACCGGCTCTGTAAAAACAGCTATAAAAATCTCTGAAACTCACTAACTAACACATTAAGCTTGTTTGTTTCATTTGTACAAAGCTCTAGTCCCACATAATCCAGGTTGACAGTTGGCCTAGCACAGACCGGGTTTAATATGCGAGTCGTTCCACGCCAACTCACCTAGGGCCTCCCAGTTGGGGTCATGGATTTTCTTGAAAGGAGTCATGCAAAAACTTCTACCTAAACCATGGAACCTTGTAAGATCCCACAGCTCTACTCCAAATATTTTTTGAGTTGTGAATTTTTGAAAATAGGCTCTCGGTGTTAAACTTGATCACTTCAGCGATTCTTTTAAAGCCTCACCAGTTGATTATTTTTCACAGGATTTGGCTGATTTATTTTAACTGAATATCCAGAAACCTCAAGAAACAGTTGAAACTTGTAATCATGTCAAAAGCTTATGCTGATGTTTTAGTTTTTTTTAACAGAAATTAAAATAATAAAAATCTATCACTTATCATCAAAATGAAAAATCTTTCATTTTAAAAAATTCATATCTCCACTAATTTTCACTCAATTCCAACCAAACCTATGTTGTGGGTAGAAACAACCTAGTTTTGTCATATCTAAATGTCATTTACATCTAAAACTGACTGCCACAGGTCTTCCTAAAATTAGCTTCGGAGCTGAGTATTTGGAATAGAGCTGTGGGATTTTGCAAGGTTCCACGGTTTAGGTAGAAGTTTTTGCCTGGTCTAATTCAGGAAAATCCATGAGCTCAACTGGGAGGCCCTTGGTGAGTTGGCGTGGAATGACTCAAGCTTCATTTTTTTTCTATATAATGTGTTGATTCATTGAACAGCTTTACAGGTGCTGCTACGTTTATCTTTTTGTCTTTGGACACAGCTATGCCAGCTGTTTCTCCCTGTATATGCTAAGCTAGTTAGCCATCACTAGTTGCTTCATACAGACATGAGAGTGGTATCATAGGGAGAAAGCACATGAATGCATTTCCTACAGAGTCAAACAATCTTTTAAAAGTCCAAACTTGGTAACAGCCTGCAGTCTCCCTGTCAGCGCTGTATTAATGCACTCAGCCTGAAGGTACATTAATCGTGCCCCTCTAAAGAAATGAGCTCCGTGTCAGTGATTGGTTTGTGGTATTTCACATCCATTTAATTATGGTTCACAAGCCAGCAGCACGGCGGTACCCAACATCATTTCCCCAACATGATTTAGGAAAGGAAACACACCTGTCAGTAACACTACACAGAGAAGCCCTGAGGGAAAGAAAGCAGAGAGACAGTTTCCAGGTTCCTCACATCCACCTGCTGCCGTGAATGAACAGAGAGCTTCATCCAGAGGTCCTTCTGTGGTCGACCCCGAGGCATTCCCACTCCTATCCGTCTTCATTATGGATGGGGAACACCCCACCCTCTATCATTAGTCTCTGACGGGTAACACAGCCTAAGTCAACAAAGGTCAGTGTTATTGTGAAGTAAAAAATGGCTCCTGTCCTCTACAACAGAAGGGGTTCGGGACACCTCCCCAAAATACAGCCAAGAACCAACACTTTGGCTCCAAGCTGATGCCAAAATTCATAGGTACTGCAGATGCTGGAGACACTGGACAAAAATAGCAACAAGTGGAACAGCAGGTCTACTAATAGAAAATAAAAACGCACCATCAGTCATGTATTTTTTGCATTTGAGACAAATAAAAGCCAGTAAGCAAATACTGTCACAAGGTATTTTGAGCAACAGGAGGAGACGTATCGAACTTATCTGAGCAGCTCGAAGACAGATATCTGTACACAGAGGTCTGTACTAAGAATCCAGTTTGATATAGCAGGGCTTTCTTTGTGCAAGTCGGCTTGACAAAAACTAAAACCTCAGTCAGAGATAACAGGTGTAATGAAGGTTGTTGTCAACTTTGTTGAACTTAGGCTTTCTCACGCATCATTTGACTCTTCTTCCGCACAAAATGAAACAATCGTGTGCAGCTGCTTCAGTCAACAGGTTGTTTAAATGGAGAACAATGAGGAATATCAACATTTATGACGCTAAAAGTAGTGTGACTGCACATTATGCAAGGAATGCTGGCAGAATGTTTTTTTTTTACTGATCAATGCAGCCTCTTATTTCTAACAAACAGCTGCACCTTAGAGCTGTTAAACTTCAAACTTCATATATTTAAACACCATATTGTATTGAAGTGCTTTTAGGTCTGACACTGTCCCATAATGCAGGATATCACGTGAAATTAATGTTACTGATTGAATATTCTCTGTAATAAATACTAATCAATGTTCTAATCTATGTTCTATCAGCTGCAGTACCAGCAGAGTAAATGGACCAAACATAAAAACTTCTTTATGTGATTGCTGCATCACCAACCGAATACATGTTGGATTCCAATGGTAATGCCATGCTCAACATGTTTGCAGATAAAACATATTCCCTCAGCTGAGAATCTGTATCGCTCATAACTAATCGTCAGGATTAAAGGGAGACGCTTCTTACAGCCGATTTAAATCCGAAACTCCCGACCAGGTTAGCTCCACAGCATCGGTTACCATCGAGATCTAGCAGGTTAAAAGTAGCCACCTTCGGAACACTGAAAACTATGACTGCAGGCTCAACATACCTCGCTAACCCGCTAATCTTGCTTCGCCTTCAGGTGAGAGTTTCAGCTGTTAACTTGTTGTCAGAATATTCATATCTTGAAATGTTTCTGTTTGCAAATGACAAAAGCTGAATTTGTTGTAGAAAAGCTCCACATATAAAGGTCACAAAGGGAACGCTACCTTGTCTAGGATATTGTAGCAACAGCTCATAATGTCAGTGAGCTACTGTCATTATAGAAGCAGTTCTTCTCAAAAACACTAAAACACATTCATTTGACTGACTCTTTCGGTATCAAACCTGGTATTGAGAATCACTGAATTCCACTGGTACTAGAAGAGACTACCAGGTTTCTGGCATTCTGGCATCCTTAATCAGAGATCAACATCCTGACAGGTCGGGTCAAAATTACAATTGTGTAACTGAATTTCAGCAAGGTCCTTTTCCATTTTACTGGACTAATCTAAAACTTTTCCAAAGATAAAGTTTAAGCAAACTGATTTTTCAAATATATGTCTGGTGACCAACAGTCTAACACTCAAAGGTTATAGTTACTATTAAAGCAAAGTCAGAAAAAGAGAAAGTACTGACGTCTGAGGAGGTAAATTATGACTTTTGGTCATCAGCGCTGACTAATTGTTGCAGCTTCTGGGTTTAGTTTGGGGTGGTTTTATTTCTTTCTTTGTGTTCCTTTAAGATGGGATTGTTAAAAATATTGGTTTATGCATGTCAGATAGATTTCTGATTCAATCTAAAAGTTTGGACCCAAGATTTGAGAGCGATCACCTTTTATACAAAATTCAATTCAATTCAATTTTCAAAACTCCCTCTAAACTTTCTTTTCTTTGTTTGAGGTAATCACTGTTTTGTGTGACACCAGTTGAAGAGCAATAAGAGACACCAGAAGACAAAACATCTTTTGTTTCTCCTCTGGAGGCCTGAAGACAGTCTCTACTGAGGATCAGATTCTCTGAAGACTTGTGGAGGCCCGTCAGCACTATGTACAACTTATCATCCTTTGTTCTATAAAAACCCATCCTCTAAAGCTGGGAAGGATTGTAACCGGAGGTAACTGTCAACAAGTTTCCAGGGAGCCATCAAGTCCAAAACAAACACAATCCACTCTAACTCTCGAATGTGTAATGGTGAAGGTCAAGGTGCCACCGCCTGCTATAATAATCCCCTGTTGCTAACTTCCAGTTCAATTTCCTGAGGGTCAGCGAGCCCCCGCAGGGCAGAAGTCTTTCACTCGCACCGTAAGGCCAAAGAGGCACGTTCACAAGGGATTTGGACAATCCTGCTCCATCACTGTTACCATGGGAGCGCTCGTTAGCAGAAAGCAGTTTGCGTAGAGCTCGGTGGGACGCCGCCGTCCAAACTGTTTGTTTCCGACCACCTTGATCCTAACTTCTCCAAACAGTGGAGGTGAGGGGGGCTTTTTACCCAATACTGCAACACAAATATTAGATAACACTGCAACGAAGAATCGGTTTAGTGATAATTAATTTGGATCATCATCAACATGGGATCAAGAGTTAATCTGACATCACAACTTGTTTTATCCAATCAATAGTTTAAGATCTGACGATATTCCATTTGTAATGATATAAAGGAAATTAGAGTTTTCATATTGTAACTTCATTTTCAACAGTAACTTTAATCCCTGCTCTCTGTTAGCACCTCCTGCGTTTGTGTTTTCTGGCCTCTTTTCATGTTCAGGGAGCTCTTTTGCATGCTTCATCCTCTATTAGCATGTCTTGTCTCTTCTTTCCGTGTAAATGAGAACTTCAACTAACGCCTGGTGAAGATAAAGTAAACATTAAACCTGCTGAACATCAACATGCTAGCATTATCGGTGCATTAAATTTGAACCAGGAAGTTGGACGTGGGAAATTTACACTGGAGTGTGTCGTGTAGTCGGACTTCCAGCTCGGAATGGTGGAAAAACCTCACCAGCGGTAACCTCAGAGCCAAGATGGTCACAAAGCATAACAATAGTAATGACAGCTGTTTATTAGCACTTCTGTTTTATTTGTGTGTCATTAAATCTCATCTTGGTTGTCCAATTTGTTGCACTAGAACACGGTCAACTCAGGCAACAACCTTACTAACTCCGACTTCCAAAGCAAACTGAATGCAGCATGCCATTATAAGCGTGCTATCATGGCATTAGCATTAGCTCAAAGCATTGCTTACCAATTGTCAGAATTAGTTTTTCATGTTTTCTGGTTTTCTACACTTGGGTCTTCACCTTTCTGTTTGTAGTCCTTCCTGCTAACCAATAATAATGCTGGCTGAGAGATATTTAAACTTCATGTTCTGTCTCTACTCTGCTTCGTCCCTCCATCCTCAATGTCAAGGCCCTCTTTATAGCACCCAAGAGAGTATAAATAAATACAATTGCAATACGTATGAACAAATATGTACACAGTGTCTCTATGTGATCACTTGTATTGAGCATTTCTGTTCTGCTTTCCTGGACTAACTAAAAAGGACTTCATGTCCATTTGGGAACTCTCTTCCCGGCGCCCGCTTATCTCTTTGATTTCCATGCGTTGTTTACAATAGAGAGGACACACAATAGAGTGAAAGCTGAGCATATTGTAGGGACTGCACAGGCGCACACAAGTCAGGCAAATACTGCCCACATATAAAACACAAAAGAGCCGCTAAAAATCTTCTTTTTACTCACGGAGAACATGAAGCAGACGGCAGGAACGGCAAAGGTGTCAGACTGCAGCAGGATCACTAATGTGCTCATATAACTCTGCTCCATTGCATAAATCACACTATAAGCCACCTGCCTCATCCTCACACACAGAGCACCTTAGTCAAACAAAGTGTGACTCACCTCTATCTGTTGCTCTTCTCACAGTTACGCAGATAAAAGCTGTTACAAGATAAATATTACATATCTGGTCAGTCGCTGGTCATTTATCACCTCGTGCTGCTGGTTGTGTAACACACACATTAACACCAAAGAGCTCAACCACCCCCCCATAGCAAAATGAGCAGGCGAACACTGTAGACAAGGAACCTATTATTCAGGAAATCCTGGATTTATCAAATATTTTCAAAGATTGAGCGCTTACACCCTCATGTCTGCGTTTTCAGAGTGAACCCTGGCAGAACCTGGCCGAGTAAATTATTCATACCGCCATGAATAAAGTAACCTGTGTTCCAACCCAGCTGCTGCTGTCTTCAGCGGAGTCTTTCAGTGATGCTGATCCAGAGACGACTCACCTGTGTAAAGTTATGCTCTAGTGAAATATTCATAACATAAGAAGCAACAGGTAATGGACTGGAAACATAAAAATAACCAGTGGCTCTTCTCTTAAAAGCTCATCTGAGTTTAGCTGAATTAACTGCTGGTCATTTGGTCTTTGCTCTTGCCATAATAGATGGAGTAATTATCACCTTAGCTCGATCAATGAGTTAAAACTCTCAGGCTATCAGGCCCCTGACACAAAGTCATCACTGGACTGGATGAGCAAACACATCAGAGAGCGTCCACAAGCTGTCAGATCAGTTAATCCTCATCATAGGAGCCGCCTCTATTTACTCTGTCCGCTCCAACATCTCTGCTTATCTTTTCACTTATGTTCAAAGCAAGTCTGAACAACTTATTTTATGTAAACTGTTTTTAATTCAAACTATTATTTAAAGCCTTATAAGAAATAGTAAAGAAAAGGACATAAAACTTTAAAATAAGTTAGTTAACTTCTAGACCACAGGGCGACCACATTGCTGCACGTACGGCTCAGTAGCCACCATAACAAACAACCATGTGTGATACAGTAGGTTCTGCACAGAGGATTAACAGAACAGAACTCAACAGTTTCCTCACTCTCAAATCCACAAAATCGGTTTTGAGGAGATTATTACATGGTGTTACTCGTCTAGAGGGGAAGAAATAAATTCCTCAGAAGACCAAGGTACAGCATGGCACCTCATGCCATGTTAAACTAAACCTGCAGGACTGTCAAACACAGATCCTTCCATCACAGACACAGGAGGAGGATGCTCTCTGTGCTGCTGGTCAGCACTATTTTAATATTCTCATTTTACACACTTGAAATCTAGTTATGCAACTTTGCTGATGCTGACAAGCAGGAAATAGAAACAGCCCAGAGGAAAATCTTATCACTCAAAGCTTGCTGCTCTATAGCTTGGGAGACGACATTGTGATTCTCATTTCAGCCTTGCTTTAGTTCGGATTTTGTCTGAGATGATTCTCATATTTTTCTCCTAAACTTCACCAGGAGATATAGATGAGAAAGGAGGAGAAAAATCAGCAACATCTGAACATACTTGAGATTTAAAGGAGATAATTCCCAACTTCGACTAATGGTTCCATTTTATCTCAATTGAGCTACATGTGACCTTTATTTTATACAAATATAATACAACCACTGTATTAAATTATACTGAGAGGTCTTCCTAATATTTTGTCAAACTTATTTTATATACACCGATCAGCCACAACATGATGTCCACTGACAGGTGAAGTGAATAACATTGATCACATTGGTACTATGTGGTGTTCTGCTGGAAAACCATGGATTTTAACATCCGTGTTGATGAGACTTAGACACCCAAATAAACATTGTCCCAGAACAAGCACACTCCCTCATGCAAATGGAAATCCCAAATGTCACTGCAGGAAAATGCACCCCACCACATGGCAACAACATCAAACAATCAGGAACATCTTGAGGAACATGACAATGGCCCAAGATGTTGATTTGACCTCCAAACTTCCTAGACCCCATTCTGATCAAGCATCAACAGGATGCA
>OMNN01015916.1:2441-13581 GCA_900302755.1 Chromis chromis
ACTTTACGCATTCAGTCTAGAAATGTTGCAAATGTTTTGTGTACATACTTATTTTATTACCTACTTATTGTTATTATTATACTATTATATATTATTGTCTTAATTTTCTTTTTGGATGCTGCTGTTACAATTGAATCTTCCACAATGGGGGATCAATAAAAAATATTCTATTCTATTCTATTCTATTCTATTCTATTCTATTCTATTCTATTCTATTCTATTCTATTCTATTCTATTCTATTCTATGAACGTTGTCCAGTGCAGCCAAACCCTGTTAAAACCTGCAGAAATGTATTTTAAAATCTTGTATTGATGCCAAAATTTTCAAAGTTGCTCCCCAAAAATGTGAAGAAATATGTTTATAATGATCCATGTCTTTTATATTTGTTGTGATACTGACATTAAAAAATAAAGTCTTGGGTTTAAATGTTTTAATAATAACCCTTCAATAGGACCTAAATTGGAGAGTGTATCTCAAGGGGTTAATTTAATTTAATTCGACATAATAAGAATTTGGCTCAATATCAAAGACATTGACACAAATTGATTTTATACATAATAGAAATATTGAATTTCTATATGTGGTAATTAAGGAGAAAAGAAAAAAAGCAAAATTCTGAAGTTTGACAACAAATAATCAATATGAAAGTGTAAAAAACAAACAAAAGACACAATTACATGAGATAAAAGCCACAATCCTGCCATATCTGTGTCCTGTTGAGGCTGTCAGAGGTGTAGCAGAATACTGAGATTACACTAAATCAGCAATGGAAAGAGCCATGATATCTCAATGAGTGATACTGGAGTGCAAACTTTATTAGTTGTTGCAGAGAAACATACACTCCTTGCACACTGCTGCTCCACAAAACATCACGTACAGATCTAGAAGCAAGTCACGTGCCAAGAAACCCACCACAAAAGTAACTAAACAACCAAAAAAGTAACGCCGGAGAGGACAGAGTGTGTTTTATGTGAGGGAGAAACAGCTCTCCGGGGTTTAGCTCTGTCGCTGCAGAGCTGCATTGCAGAGATAAGAACCACCGCCTTCACAGAAGTCTGTTTCTTGGGAATTAGGAGGCTGTCCTCAAAGTCCACCGGTGACACACGATGCCATCCATCACCCGGCTACAACGGGTTCACACCACTTCCATGACGAGACGCTCCTGTCCACGTATTGTCAGTCTGTCACTGCATGTGTGCGTCCAGAGGATTGTGTGAGTTGAGCAAGTAGGATACAAACCGCTGACATGCTGTTGGGGTCCTGTAGGTCTGAGCGGCGGGCCTGTAATTCCTGGCCTCCTCCTTCCATCTTGATAACCTCTTATCAGAGCAGAGCAGCCCTGTTCACCCAGCAGCAGCCCTGCCCAGCTGTCCACAGAGACCTCATCTCACTCTAGTTACAGCACTCATTCACACAATTCACCCATGAGCAGTTTATTCCCTTTTCATTTTGACATCACTATCCCTGGAAGAAAACACAATAAACTCCTAACACTATTATTCCTGTTCTGTGCAATGGGAAGCCTACTCAGCATGCGAGTTCATCCCTTCATTTTCTACTGCTTTTTTATTGTATCTTTATGTAATTAAAGCAAAACAGCATTTCTTAGGTCTGATATTCATAAATGCAATCATAGTGGTCATTATGGTGCAATATTTTACACAGCACAGATGCTCTTATTATGCCTTTAAACTTTACTATTTATTGAATGTGGGTGTGAAAGAGTGTGTATGTTGTTTTTTTAAGTGTGCACAGCAGATCTTGTTGTACTGTTTTGGCACCATGACAGTAGAGCTTTCTGATTCTGATTTTTAGAGCCTCTTAGTAACCATGTGATCAATAAATTATGGAGAGTTAATGAAGCAATTCCTGGAAAAATTGCCCATGAAAGAGATGCAGAGCAGCCACAACTGAATCCATGAATCTTATCTGAGATGTCTGTGAAGATTCTCAGTCATCCAGGTCATGGTTATCCTCGTAGTTTCAATCATAGCATCTGGACTTGCTTGAGTTTCTCGAAGACGCTCATCCAAGTGGCTTGGAAGCCTCTTGGATGAGAGTTGAAACGTCTTCGAGAAACTCAAGCAAGTCCAGATGCTACGATTGAAACTACGAGGATCCTATCTGGGATGTTTAGAGATTAATACTTTTTTTAAAAACTGATTAACAACTAGCCTATTGTACCACTTGTCACATCATAAAAACTACATGTCTTATCTCATCCTGATCTTTTTTCCACATAGAAACCGAGATGCAACACCTGTAGCATGTTTTTACTTCCTCCACGTCCCCCCAAAACTAAACATCAGCAGCTCTGTGGACTTGCTGTTTATGTCTGTTGGTGCAGGATGATGATTTCATGATAAGCACTTGTAGCGAGGGTGGAAAATATCCGGAAAAGGGCGACACAGTTACAATTTTGCACCATTATTAATATATCAATTTGCATCTGGCCTAACCGATGGCACCTCACGAGGATCGATTAAAACCACTTTGGCTTCTCGAATGGCAGGAAAGAAAAAAGGCCCCAGTGTTACATAAAATTCTCCTCAACTGTTTTTCTCCCCTGATTTCCCTGAAAACTGTAAATGAACAAAGAGAGAGGAAAGTTGGGGAGCTGCTTTGACTACCAAATGACGGGGACAGTGTCGGGCTTGTGCGCCGCCAGGCCGTGTCCAGACCATATCTCGCCCGTATGATTGCAGCTACTTTTCCCCCTATTTGCATTACTGTGCTCCACTCTAAGCTTTGCTCGGACCACAAAGAAATTGCGTCTTTGCATTTTTATATTTGCTTTGTTCAAATGCCTGTCTAACTCTTTTCCATGTGGGATCGGCCTTATCAGGGGCCGTATGCACATTTCATCAACAGACAAAAAGCACCATCCTGCATGGAGCTGCTGGATGAGGCCCATTATACTGCATTTATGTATGAATTATATAATAAAAAGACATATCACATAAAATACTCTTATTTCTACCCATCAGCTGTATCAAACTGTGTAATAGTGGCCTTGGTTTGGCGCTAACGTGCTTCTTCTATGTAGTGCTTCCTCTGTGGAAATCATCATGTTATCAATGCTACACAAGCAGCCATAAAGGAAGAGCAGAGGAACTAAGATTTGAAGCCGACACCTTCACCTTTTCGCTGATAGGACGGACTTTATTTGTGTTTGTAGATAAATGACACAGTTAAAACATGATTTTTGAAATGCGTGGCTGTAAAAAAAATATGCCACACTCATGCAACTCCTTTCTCTCTGGACCAAAGAGGTGTGTCTTTAAAATAAGTTGCCCCCGACCCCTCCCACGGACTGTCTCGTAGCCCTAAACTTTTGCTGGTGGTTGGAGAAGTTACTCTTGTAGCTCCAGCCTACACCGAGGTAGACAGTTTGAGCTGTTTATACCCGTCCACCTGTACGAACCTGCTGCTGACCTCCGCTCAGGTAGGTGACCTCTCAGCTTATATTCTTCAGGGGACACCACGAATATAGTCTGCTTGATCTGTTAGGAATAACTGACGTGTAATTGTGCATTTGAAAGTTTCACTGGTGAGGATTTGGATCAACTCAGGCCATTTATTACATAGACTTGTAGATATATTAGAAGTTTGCATTGGATTGATGGAGTCTTCTTCTCTATATACAGTTATTTTGAATTTTTATTTAGATTTTTATAATTTTTTAAACCATTTTTCCAACATATTACCACCAGTTTATATAACTGTATATTTGATTCAATCGATATGAAAGTTGGAATTGACTTAATTTATATGCAAATAAACATTTTATCCACTTTATGTTGTAGATATGTAAGTATATATTGTGATATCTTTAGCTGCACCAAATGCCAGCTTATTATAAAGATTTGAGTGAGAAGAACTTAACTGTCTTTTTGTGTGAGGGATTGTGTTTGAAATAATGACAGCAAACCTCCTGTTTTTGTTCCTAGTTTTGCTTCTTTTGATCTGCAGCTGCTGTGTTTTCACACCTTTTCTGGCCTCACAGATTTCTATTAATCAGATGCGTTCAGGGGTCACGTTGTATCAGTGGAGCTGGATATATTTAGCATTATAATAATGCCGTGTATCAGATTTTCTCAGACTTTATCAGACGCTATCAGCCTCTTCTCTTTCCTCTTCTCCCCGCTCTAAAGATACCGAGCCAAGAGCGAGAGAGGGAGGCCTTCGGCTGTTATTACTGTTCACATCATATTGCTGTAGCGTTGTGCAGAGTCATGGCTGTGTGTTGGGTTGTACTACTATTCTAAAGCAGCAGTTTTCTTGTTTTTGAGGGGGTTTCATCTCAAGTGGTACAAATGCAATCATAAAATTGAGTTATTTTTGATTAAAAATGGTAAATTTGTCCCGAAACAACACGACTGAACTGCTTCTTAACACTAATATAGAAGATTGATGTGAAAATCTTACATTATCTTCCAATCAGGCTGTTGTTGTCTGCACTCTCACTTTCAAATCAGCCAGCAGACACATCTGAGTTCAGCTCGTGTTCGTCCACCCAGCAGGGCGTCCCCGAGGGCTCGTCTTTTGCATTCTTCTAACTGGCACACCTACTGCAGAAAAGGCCACTTACTAACCGTTCGGTCACTGGCTGCATCGCCACATTTATAGACCCATTTATTTTTAGTTTTTACTTTCAGCCACAGTCAAATGAGGATCCTAGAAAAGGAAGTTTGAAAAAGCCTGCTGTCGAGAGATCTTGTCCCTGATAACTTCAAGTCACACTGGTTGTTGTGAAGTGGAGGAGCTCGGCGATAAAGCATCTGCTTCAATCAGAGCCTGAGCTTCTCTCACGCTCATCTGAGTTAACAGAGCTGAGCTGGCTGAGTGGTTCTCAGAGCACTTAGACACAATTTCGAGGGCAGTTTCCACAAAGACAACAAAGCTGAATAGATGCAAATATAATATATATTTAAAATCAGAAATGAACACCAAAAAACAAGTCTATATATAAGTCAAACTGCCAGTTGTAAACACAAATACAACAGCTTAAATGGGTATATTGTATACTGACTACTATACAGTGCATCATACAGCTCCAGTGTGACCAACAACATTAAATCTAGTTTTAAGCTTTTGGTTTTTGTAAAATAATCCTCTGTAGATGCATCTGACTGAACTATATATATTATTCTAACATGTATATTATGGTCTGGCCACAGTCTCCTGTCACCATGGACGATTCTTCAGAGCAGTCCCACTGGGTGTCTCCATCTCTGCTCAGCTCAGACCCTCTGGCCAGTTTCTCCACTGATGCCGGCCTGCTGCCTCCAGGAGAAGAGGCTGAGTCCTTCTTCTCCAGCCAGGACACTGACTACACCAGCCTGCCCTCGTTCTTCTCCAGCCCCAACCACAGCCGAGCTCCCTCCACCTACAGGCACAGCTCGGGTCAGTGTCTCCATCCGCCAACAAATCCTCCACCTCGCCCTTTCATCAAATCATGATCTGACCTCTCTTCTCTTCTGTCTCCAGTTCGACAGGTGTTCACCTCACCGAGTCTCCTCAGCAACCTCCAGCTGCTGGACGGGCCGCCCACCCACTCCCTCAGCTCCCCCTACAACCCTCCGGCCTCCACCTGGAGCAGCAGCCCCCTGACCAAGACCTCGCTGCACTCGCACACCCCGACCTCCCTCTACACCCCCGGACTCTCCTCCTCCTTCAACAACTCCAGGGATGGATACTTGTCTCCGAGCAGGGAGGGCAGGGAGGAGAGTCCCCGGCTTCAGGAGGCCCTGAAAGCGGAGCGTCTGAGCCCGCTGGGTGGGTCGGGGGCCAACAGCAGCTTCTTAAACCTGACTCCTGCAGCTGGGAGTGTGTACACCCCATCGTCCCACCCACACATGCTGGGCCCCTACAGCTCGTACATGAGCAGCCCGCAGGATTACGGCTCTGCTGCCATCTATTCCAGCCCGGGGGCCTGGATCAGCCCCTCGTATTCCCCGAAACTCCGCAACAAGTTGAGGATATCCACTCCAGGTGAGGATACACTGAGACTTTCTTGGGTGCATCATTTGGACCACGTGACACATACTCTTAAAGTTCATTCTCAACCTTTGAAACAGCTGCTCTGGATCTTTTCATAATGTTGCATGATGGTAAATTTTACAAGCAATGAACTTTTAGTCTTAGAAGTCCTACAACTGTACCTCAATGAAAACTGGGCATCTGCAAGTAAATGCAAAAAATGACTGAAAGTGGTGAGATAGTTTTGTCAAATAAAGAATTTAGTTCCGTAATGAAATATTCCACATATTTGCACATAACATATTTTTGATGACAAAATCTGCCTCCATATGCAACACTAACTGCATCTTTCTGGTTTTCAACAGAGGCCAGAGAGTGTGTAAACTGTGGAGCCACCGCTACCCCCCTATGGCGCCGGGATGGTACAGGCCACTACCTGTGTAACGCCTGCGGACTGTACCACAAGATGAATGGCCAGAACCGACCTCTGATCCGGCCCAAGAAAAGACTGGTATGACACACTGACAAGAATCCTGAATAAACCACTCAGTCAATAATTTGTAGTTAAGAAACCTCGATTGTTTCCTTTTCCTTGTTTCAGATTGTCAGCAAGCGTGCAGGTACCTTGTGTGCCAACTGTCACACAAGCACAACAACACTGTGGAGACGCAACGCCAGTGGAGAGCCAGTGTGCAACGCCTGTGGACTCTACTTCAAACTGCACAATGTGAGTCTGGATGAAGCTCAGACTTTTGCAGACCCTTTCACCCAACATGTACTAACCTACCTCCCTTCTCTTCTCCCAGGTGAACCGGCCTCTCACCATGAAGAAGGACGGCATTCAAACGCGCAACAGAAAAGTCTCCAACAAGAACAAGAAGAGCAAGAAGGCCGCCCTGTTGGAGCAGTACTCGGAGGCGACCCAGCCGACCTCCATGGACGACAACGCCGGGCCCTTTTCCCTCGGCCCCGGGACTCTGCTAACCTACAGCCACATGCCTCACCTCATCCCCACGCCGTCCCCCCTCCACCCCTCTGCCAGTTTACCCTATACACACCACCTCAACACCGGCATGGTGCCCACGCTGGTGTGACAGAACAGACGCCTCCTTATACTCAGGAATCTGCATATTTGCTTGCTTGTTTGGCAGTTTTTTTTATATGGATTTGTACATATGTGTTTCTACACTGGATGCTTATTCTCACTGTATTTTAAAACATATTGTGTTCATTTTTATCTCGATTAGGCACTTATTATAGTCAGATAAAATCACTCTGCTGAGGTTGCTGCACTTGTAAACACACTGATAAAGGGGGAATTTATTCAGCTGTAAATACAAAAACACAAATCTGATTTGACTGCTGCATCTGTGTGACGATCCCTCATCGATGATTCAAAATGTGAAAGTTTAGCTTTAGTGTTTTTGTGGGTCTGTTTTTGTATTTTCATAAGTGATATTAGCGTACTGAAACTCTACAGAGAAAATAATAAAATGGGTTTTGTTGACTTATGAAGGCCTTTTGTTTTAAGTCATTTGAATTCTCACCTCGCGTGTTCGGCCCAGTGACCACAGCGAAGCCTCCCGTGTTGCTGTTATTATCCTCCCCTGCTCAGGTATAATGGTGTCTTTGTGCAGGAAGCGCTCCACTTTGACAGTGTAATTGTACATAGGGGGGTATGCAAATCCTCTATTCCGCAGAAGAAGTGTCACACACTCAACTAAAGTGCAACACTTAGGGCCTGGTTTTGTATTCCAACCAGCTGTGTCAGTTTTTGAACAACTGAGCTACTCAAACACAAGGTCACGTTTGTATATGTTATTACTCATCTCAGGGTTTTCCCCCCTGCGTTAATTTTCCATTTTTTACGTCATGCTTGAACGCAACGTTAAGAGAAAACCGAAAACGTGCTTTGTAATCGTAGCTAACAATATGTCTTATGATATTACAGCTCTTCTTCAGGGGAATTGTGTCTATGTAATTGTTCAGATTGTAACAGTAAAGTACATTTACTCAAGTACTCGGTTTAACTACAATTCTGACTGAAGTATTTTCCCACTTTATACTCATGATCTACAAGAATTCAGAGGCAAACATTGTACTTTTTGCTCCACTATTTGTATTTTTTATTATTATTTATTTAAGAGTTACTTTGCAGATTTAGTAAACCAAAAAATAAATTATAATGTAATTTTAAAGGTTAAGATAAAACTTTATTGATCCCTCAGCAGAAATTTACAAGCAGATAAACTATAAAAAGTAGTATTAATGCATCAATGATTACAATCCAGTTATATACATTATCTAAAAAAGGCCATTCTGCATGATGAGTACTTTCACTTTTGGTGCTTTAGGTGTATTAAGATGCAAATACTGTTGTTTCTGTTCTTCAATATGAAAATAAAAGTATAAACGTGCAGCGCCTTTACTTGCAAAACATTGTTTTTACACTGATCGGAGTACTTCTCCTTTTGTCTGAGCAGAAGAAGCAAAACCATCCCAATTTCTCACACTACAAAGTAAAAATTCTCCATTAAAAGTAATAAAAATCTTACTAAAATGAAAGAATAAAACTATTCTCAGTCAATTTTACTTAAAGTATCAAAAGTAAATGTGTTTATTCAGAAGACAATGGCCCCTGCCAGAGTTACAGCATTATATATTACATTAAAAGTTGTTTTAATGTTGTAGTTGCTCCAGTTTGGGCTAATTCTAATCATGTTATACACTGTTGTGCAGTTTAATCTATAAAAAAGTATGATCTATTGAGTTGACAATGTGTTTTGTTTGAAAAATGTTGATCTGAGAAGTCATTTTAGCTAAAAAATAAATGTTGGATTAAACTGTGCAAGTTTTTCCTACAAATATAGTCCTCGTAGTTTCAATCGTAGCATCTGGACTCAACTAAGTCCAGATTGAAACTACGAGGATAACCATGACCTGGATGACTGAGAATCTTCACAGACATACAAATATAGTGAAATAGAAGTATGAAGGAGCAAAAAAATCCCCAAATCAAAATGTATTAAAATTATTCTTAGGGACTTGAGTGGGCCTCTAAAATATACATCCTATTATAATGAAATATCATATAGATGTAAACAGTAGTGTGTAGGACAGATATTACATTTTCTGACATGTTGGGCTACTGTGATTGTTTTTATAGAGGAATCCTGCTCAATAAACCAGAGAAGGCTGTTTCATATTGATCACACTTGTGGTCATGTCTTACTAGATTAGATTAGACTATATGGGAAAAGTTTCTGACTGAAATTTGTCACATAAAACAAGGAGAAAAATACATAAATGCAGAAAGAAACACACTGAATTTAGTGTCCTCCAAATGTAGCAGCATATTTAGGATGCAGTGCAGTAAACACAGCTCAGTGGCATGTATGTGTTGAATATTTTTTTATGCTGAGCAGCAGGGCTGGGGTTGTTCGCTCGGGACTGGTGGATGACTGATAAGTTATCACTGAGGCCACAGACCCCAAACCATCCACCTGCTGCCGGCACCGCCAACTCTCACACTCCCTGTCAGTTGGTCGGCGAAGGCCACAGCCTGCGCTTTAGGTAACAAATATATCACTGGAATCATCTGCAAAAAGGCCCATTGTGTGCTAGCAGCCTTTTGTTTGCTATAAAACTTGCAGTTTCAAAACCAATGTGTCACGTCGGGGTCAAGTGAATCCTGTCGTGTTTCATAATCTGTGGACACATACAGAAAGCCTCCCGTGAGACAAATCTATAAATTAACTTCTCACACATCGCCCCAGTGTGAGTTTTCGCGGCTGATCTGTGCACGCTTCGCTGCAGGCGTCGAGGAGAAATAAGACTTTCATTTATGCATTTGGTTTCATGGTGGTGAACGCGGCCCTGTGAACATCTGGACACGCCGCCCACTCATGACACTGCATGACACGCGCCGCTGCGCGTATTGGTGATAAAACAACTCTGAGACGGTAATTTAGATTTTTTAGATTTTGTTGCCCGCTACTTATCAAACAACCCGAGTAGAAAGAAAAAACAATAAGATAGTTTTTTTTTAGTGCATTAGCAGTCAACCGTTACAACACCTAACCCCCCCTGATTCCCCCGAGGACCCTGGTGATGGGAATGATTTGTATTTCGCCCTGTGAAGTTACACACTGAGATGAGGAGGTTTCTATTTGAATCCATTTACCACATCTACTTAAAGTTTACACTAAACCACACTAGAGAAAAATCCACAGTCTTCACCTGACCAGGGATTATCATAATGAGTAAAACAAGCACGAGACGAGTGCTCAAAAAAAAAAAAAAAAAACATTAAAAAAAATTAAGATGATTTGGCAAGCACATCCATAATTTATACTCTTTTCCTCAACTGTCTATCTGCTGTTTATCTGCTGCAGCTGTCAGCTCGGCTCTGGGGAAATGGCAGCAAATGACGGGCATAGATTAGCAACCACAGGCCTGCTCCAGTTCACTCACAAGGCCATCCGTTAGTGGCCTTCTCTCTCCTGCTACTTCGCTGTTTGTCTGTTACATCCTCCAAAGCTGCACAATGACCTTGCAGCTGCTATTATGACGCCGAAGTAAACGATCTGATTAAAAGTTGTGTTGTGTGATCAGTTTTAGAAGACAGATTAAACCCATTATCAGGCAAATTCATGTTTTTTGGATGGTATCTAATTTAGCTTTCGTGATGTATGAATGTAATAATATCATCTATATCATGACAGAACGGCATGCAAATTAATATGAACTAAATGCAGCCTCCACATCTTGACTTGTAGCATGTTCCATTGGAAATATGTGGTACATAAGCACCCCCAGATGGTGAAAGCTCAACACTGCTGCTCCAGTTTCGTTTTTTCTGACGCTGCACACAGGATGTCAAACCCTGAACACTGCAGTTTAGAGATAACAGTGTGCAGCCCAGTTTTTCATCTATGGAGCTGATGCACATTGAAGATGAGAACAGCATATTAGTATTAAAATTATGACAGGAGTGAAGCAAGTATATAAAATAAAGCATGTCTTGTAGCCTGAGACCGTTTTAATTTGTACATTTCAGGTGTAGCTTCTTGCATATTCCCCATGATAACATACAGATGCACTATCCTGCACTACTACCACTTGACAAACAGTTTGTCTGTACATAAGTTAGTGTGT
>OMNN01015916.1:13601-37615 GCA_900302755.1 Chromis chromis
ATATGTCATTTTATATATATATATATATATATATATATATATATATATATATATGTATACAATATCTTTTGCAAGCAAGCACTCCTGCCTTTATATTCGTAATATTTTATTTTTGCTATCTGCTTTTTTAACTGTTTTGCAGACCAAGACAAATTCCTTCTAATGTAAAAATGACTTGGCAGTAAATATGATTGATATTATTATAGAGAATATAATGTATATGTGTGTAATTGAGGCATTTTCAATCTAGTCCATCATGTACTATATTTTACTTTCACCTAACTTCTATTTTAAATATTTGATATGCTTCCTATGTATTAATTCAATGTATTTATTAATGTCCTTTGTATGTCAGCCTGTTGATATACACACTATATAGGTTTGTTTACTACTTTTTAGAGTCAGCATCCAGGAATTACTCTTTTAATGAATGTTGAATATGAATCTATGAGATATTTGAGTTTTTATAATAAATAGTTAAAGGATTTATAGCACTGTCATCTGCTCCTGTTAAAATGTCGTATTTATCAAAAATCTATATAATCTTCTATATCTGTTCATACAAATATATCTGGAAGACATAATTTGGTTTAGAAGATTTTGCTACCGTGATAAATCATGATTGCAATTGCATTTCAGAATTGTATGAATTTGAATCACTCGACAAATCTGGACCGCGGGCATCGATTCAAAGGTTTGGAAGAAGGTAAGTAAACAGGAGCAGAGGCCACTGCTGTGCGCCATATGGGAGTCACAACACACAACTACAGTTTATTTGGATACGGAATATAGTTGTGCGCATGGACGATCTACACAACAAAACAAGAATAAAGACACAAGAAAAACATAAATATATTTATTTCCGAAGCATGCCTAAAACTCCAGTACAGCCAACAAAAGGAGCTGAGCATTACACAGTGAAAAGGAAATATAACTTATACTCTCTGTCAGCTGTCAGTTTATAAGTCAAAAAAATTGGTCCTTGGATAATACACAAAAAGGAAAAAATAAAAAATAAAAATAAGCGGGCTCATCAAACCAGCTGTTTCACTCTTAGCTTATCAGGTTCATTTAAAGCACTTCCAGTCTGGAGAGTAACACCCTTGAACAACTCACATACTGTGCTGTGTGTTTAAAAAAATAAAAGACACTGGACAAAGCGGGGTGAGAAGTATAACAGCTCACCAAGCTACATATGATGGACACTCCCACAAACTGCTTCGGCCTATCCACATTCTGTCAGTGCACAAGCAGACTGGGCTTTTTTTGTGTGTGTGTAAACATTAACTATTTAGTTTTTATTTCTGTTGGCGTAGCATTACACTGGGTGTGCCGTGATGAGCGAGACGCAGCACCTTCACTGTTTCTTAGCGATGAGCACGCCAGCCAGCACTCCCATTAGCAGCACCCCTCCGACTAGCAGCCATCTCTTCAGAGTATCCCGGGATCTCCGTGCTTCTGCAGCAGCATCTTGTCCAAAAATATCAGCAAAGCACTCCTGGGACAAGAAATGAGAGAGAGGAATATTAATATTGTCTGAATCCCTAATGTATTGTCAAATGTCCTGCAATTGTGGTCAATATATTCTTTATATATTTTTGTATTTGCCCAGATATTGAAGTAGTTCATTTCATTATTTCATTGTCTCCAGTATGTGTGGGACATAAGCTGCTGGTATTTACTTTGAAATCTGTCTTTACTTACTTTAAACATGTGTGATCTTGTATTGCCTATACAGACAGGTGACACATTCAAGAAAATGACATATAGTGTCCTGGTGAGGTGTTTGTCCACCACATGTTGCCAGAACAACTCCAACGCTCCTTGATTCTCCATATCTCTGAACTCTACTAAAGGGAAAGACCACCATTTTTCCTAAAGATATTCCCTCATTTGGTGTTTTGATGAAGAACACTGCATAACACGTCTCTCCCAAAGGTGTCCAGTTAGAGTTGAGATCTAGTGACTATGAAGGTCATAAAATATGATTCACCTAATTTTCATGACCCCCTCGTGTCCTATGGATGGAGACATTGTCATCCTGGAAGAGCCCACTCCCATCAGGATAGAAATGTTTCATGACAGGATGAAGGTGATCACTCAGAACAACTTGCAGGGGACGAATGGACCCAAACTACACCAGCAAAATGCCCCCACAGTGCAACAGAGCCACCACATCACCTCAATGTGGGGGTCAAGGGTTTAGGTTTATCCTTTAATTTGTCACCCGTCTGTAGGTATCTATGAATAAGGATATACATATATGTAGATGTGCATATACATTTTTCACCTATTTTTCTTAAATTTTATATTATCTAAATTACCGTGACTGCTATGTAAACACGGCAAGACTTAAATTACAAATACAATTAGTTTTTATCTCCAGTGAAACTAAACAAGGAAGCTAACAAAAATACTAAATCTGATAATAGGATAATATTGCCTTACCTTCCCTATATAATAACACTAAAACATATGTAGCTTTTAGAAGTTGTGAGCTATTAAATCCAGTAGAAGGACCCAGAGCATCAGCGTGTGTGAGTGTCCTTAATCACAGCTATGTATCCACACCGACTGCAACTGCTTGACAATTAATCTCCAAATAATTGTGATTTACTTTCCGAACCACATTTCAAACTCTGTACAGTGAGCATTTCATTCTCAATAAAGTAGATCTTCAGCTGTTTGTTTTTCCTGTCAAAAACCTCCCAAAACAAACAGCTGAAGATCTTCTTTATTGAGAATGAAATGCTAACTGCACAGAGTTTGAAATGTTACTTCAGATTATCCCAGTAATTCAACTCAGGCGGTCTACTGGGTACTGTTCTGACAGTAGTTCTACTTCATGTCTCCAATATTTTCCAGCGGCGTACGTCATTACAAGAATCTCAAGGGGAAAGTTAAAATCAAGTGATACAATTCCAGGAATGGGTGTGGTACCAACATGTGAGTAGACATCCCACCACAACTGAATGATAGCGGGAACAATTCTGCAATAGCGACGAAGTATCCGTTGCATCACTGGCCAATACCTGATCTGCTTTATAGGGTCCCTATTGGCACACATCTGTTTCATCTGCACAGTCACAGCGGCTTAAACAGCATGTTACAGTCATCCCTTGCCGACTCACCCATCCTCCTTGGCTTTGGATCCACGGACTGATGTGCTCTTCCAGATACATGGTCATCCAGTCAGCGATGCGGGGAACCAGCTCGCTCATATTCTTCTCTACGCATTCCACACACAGTACACCGCCAAAGCAAAACAGGCCCACTATACGTCCCCAGTTGACCCCATCCTTGAACACCTCGTCCATCACACTCTTAAAGCTGTGGTAGGCCGTTTCAGGAGCGATGTCGAGCTGCGAAGACAGGTCACTAAAAGCTTGCGTGAAGAGAAGTTCAAACTCATCTGCCGAGTCCTTAAGCGCTGATTTTACAGCCTCTATGCCACCTCTGCTGTTCGCCAGCAAGCCGTTGCTGGCAGCTGAGTTGGCCTTGTCTCCCTCAGTCCTTCCTCCAGCATCCTCCGGCCTCAGCAGAGACGTTGGGTAGTTCCTTTGAGACAGCTTGTAGCTTATAAAGAACTCCACCAGCTCTCTGTTACTGTACGACATCATTTCAACAACGTGAGCCTCCGACACTGAGCCAGCCTAATCGGACGCCATGATTTCTCCTGCCATTCCTCCCAGTCTGCCAGCTGTCACTGTAGAGCTTCTTCACTTGCAAAAGCAGCCTGTAAAGCCTGGAAGCATACAGGGATGTTATGGTTCATAGAATCAGACGATGCCTTTTGGTCATCACCCTAAGACAAATATATATCAAACAGGCTCCATCATTCATAATTTTAACTAGTACCACTTTTCTCCCAGCGGTTTCCCAGAAATAAAAGGACCTACTACATTATTGTCAACACATCCAGGTCGACATGACACATCAATGTCCCAGCTACAACCCCCTGGCAGAATAAACATTCCCTTCCAGATTTTTCCCACAAAGTCTATTTCCACACGTGGCATTTAAGTTCAAATGTTAAGTCAGTACAAGATGAAAACACATCATAATGATTTTTTCACCCTCAAAGTGTTCAGTGCCTGTTTTAACAACCTGCTTCTAGATTTTCTAACTATACACATCTGAAGGGAAACTAACGGAGAAGAAATACGCATCACAAAAAAAAATCTGTAGCTTGCATTCTACAATAACATTAAATATAAGCTAACACACATTAGCCACCGAGCAGCACTTCAAGTTTAGCATCATGAGGTTCAGCAGCATTACCACGTATTTCATGGCAGATATCTGCGATGCCAACCTGCCATCGCTGACAGCTCCAGCTACAAGTCACGTAGTTCAGATACTACCAGCTTTAGCTTCATGTGCTAACTAGCTGCTACACAGTCCACAGGAAACGCGTCAAAAACAACTACAACTACATTCAGCGGGCTCATATGAGGTAACCATCACTGGTATTTATACTTACAGCCGCCACAAGGTTATTTTCCGGTTGAGAACGCAGCTACGGTGCGAATAAAAGATGTAGTTGTGAATGCAAACACAACACCGACATTTTTGCAGCTGCAGACTCGGTGGCCTCAACAGTGATGCACGGTGGCCGTTGGCCAATTGTACTGCCGTATCAGGTAGAAGTCCCGCCCCCTCCGGCTGCTGGGCCAATCAGCGAGCGAGACACCCCGGAAATTAAGAGGTCCGTGAAATGACAGCAAAATCATTAGACGCAGGTTAACAGCATCTTTTATTTCTTACTTTTATACGCAGCAATCTAAGCTGACAGGATCCAAGCCTGCTTTCATTCTTTGATTTTTGAAGGACGATTCGATTGGTCTTAAATTTTGTTTTAATTGAACTTCAGTGTAATTAATGAACCACCTTAGCTTGTAGAGTTGTGTTTATTCTACTTTACAAGTTGTATAAAAGAAAGCTTGTTAGTTCAAACTCTCGTATTATGCATTGACTTGCTGTGAAATGTGTGATTTTTAGCATGTATTTGCAAAATCTGACATTTTCTCTCCTTCAAACTGCACCTTATTAAACATTATCCAACCACAAATTGAGTCTTCCTTTGTCTTCCCTGATAAAATTAGACACTAATTTCTAAAGGCATTTCATGATACATCACACAAAAGGCAATTAGCATACAGACTGATTTCCAATAAAATGTTTTTTATTAAACAAATGAAATTTATTAAAACGTGTACATAAGCAATAAGCATATCCTACAATTTCTAAATGTGAAGTATGGTATAGTTCATTGTCACACACAAAAAAAAAAACTTAAGTATTTAGGTTGACAGAACCATTTCATATATGTTGTGACAGGTAACCAGTGAATAACACAGATTGTAGGAAGAAACTAACAAAGAACAATGGCTAAACTATATACAATGTCACTTACATATGCCTTATATTGATGCGCTATGATGTAACTTCTTTTCCTTCTTTCAAAGACTGCTCAGGCTGTCAACATCTGGAATTGAAGAGTTTTTGTGACCCATGCCATTTGACCAGTGCTTTTTGTCTGTTTTTAAACTCCTTTAAAATTGAACCGTTACTCAACCAAGGCACACTGTTGAGCAGGGACACTAACAAAAGGTCATCCAGGCATTTGCTTTCCCATCTTGCAAAGAGCCCTCTCTCTCTTTTGAAGAATCATCCACCTCTACAGGTTCTGTCTCTTCCGTCAGGTTTATCAGCTCCTCGGCTTGTACAACCTCGTGTTGGTTTGTGTCAACGTTTCCATTCTCAGCAGGTTTCTCCTCTGTTTCTGGTTCACTGTCTGAGTCTATGGAAATGGTCTCTGTGCATGTACTGAGTTTTAGGGTACAGTTGAGTGTCTCACACTGTTTGTTTTGGTCTGTGGTTGGAGTACCAGACTTTAAGCCTGTAGACCTCCCTGTTGAGGTGCCATCAAGCTTTCTCTCCTCAAAAATCAAGTTATGTTTAACCTTCTTGAGAGCCTGCATGTCAAAGCCGAGCAGCACTGACACATTCCTGGTCTCACAAAGTTTCTCACACATCCGACGCTTTGCTGCAAAGTGACTAGAAATGTCAGACTTCCACAGCCACAGACTTGCAGACAGCTTTTCCTCTTCTCGGGAAGAAAGGTATGGTCGCCGGTTAAAGTAGGCTGTCAGGAAATTTTTCCTGGCTTCATACGTCTTGTGCTCATAGCTTCTGGGATCCAGAGCAAGGCCTTCAGATTCGGCCTGATTTCCAAAGGAAGTTGGAGAAATCTTAGAGTCCTTGCCCAATTTCATCCTCTTGGGGTTGGACACGGCCTGCAGTGGTAGCTGCCTCTTGAGAAAGCCAGCCCCGGATGAGTTGAGAGTCAAGGCAGACTTGTAGCCTTGGCTTGCCTGGTTCCTACCAACAGCCCTGCACTGCACAAGATGCAGCGTGATTGTGGATGCTACCATATTACTAGTGTACACCCCTAAGCAGTGAATGCACTTGTATGTCATCTTTTTTTCAACAGGATGCATTGTTTGGAGCACTTGATGTCGCTCCCTCAAATGCATGGCCAAAGCATCAGTGATGGGACCTTTGAGGATGGTGAAACACAGCGGACATACAGTCTTGCCAACCTCACCCTTTCTAATTACTGAAGGGAAACCTCTAGAAAGCGGTTCATTTTTCTTCTCAATCATTCTTGGAGCAGGAAGCTTGACAAGCGGTGGAACAATATTCTGAACAGGTGCAGAATGATCTTGCCCATTGACAGGTTCCTTCATGTTAAAAGTGAGAACAGCAAGCTGAATGTTACTGGACTTATCTTGTTTAACGGTGAGATCAAAAGTTAGAGGTGATGCACCTGGAGGTCCAACAAACTCATCAGGGTGGGCCTGAGCTACATGCTCCATGATTTTCTCAACATTGTGAAAGGCAGAGTGGCACTGAGGACAGGTTAACCCGTGGATTAGCATGTGGTTGAGCAGGGTATCACTCGGCAGGTACCGGTTGCAAAGCAAACACTTGCTGGTGAAGTTGTGGATTTTCATGATGTACTTGGCCAGCGCCCACACTTTTTTTGCCTTGTGTGCGCTCTCAAAATGAGCACTATATAGGTTTTCAGGAAAAAGCTCATTGCAAACAGTACATATCTTCCACTTTTGTGTTTGGGCTGTGTTTACACCAGCGGCACTATTTTCAGCCACTGTGCTGTTGCCAGGAACCGTGGCACGTACCTGACTGGTTGGGACAGAGGACTGATTTTTAACAACAGTGGCCATTGGCTTCAAGTAGCCAATTACTGGTTGTGCTGTTGGCTCAGCTCTAAGTGTGCCCCTGTTCATCATCAGAGAACCCTTCTGTGGCCTGGAGACAATAATATTTGCATGTCCAATCATGGTTGTTACTTGAGCACCAATGCGCTCATGGTACTCTATCACATGCTGTACTAGAGCCTCGTAGCTACGAGTGGAAAACTGGCAACGTTTACAGAGGATGTTGTTGCCATTGACAGAATTAGCACCATTTTTGACCGATGATTCAGAAACCATACCGAGATAAGGTGATACAATGTGCTGGAAATGTTCCCTGTAGATATGTCTTCTCACAACATTGTACAAAGTGTCCCGGAACGTGCATTTTTTGCAGAAGTACATTGCTTTCTCCACACCATCTCCCTGTCTGGCTCTTTCAAAGTACGTTTTGTCCTTCTTTCCCAACACAGCTTGTAAGCTCCCATAATTCTGACGTGCTGAACTGGGTATGTGGAATATTTTAATATGTGTTTCCATAGTTCTCTTGCTTGCAGTGAATGCGCAGTATGGACAGTTGAGCAGGATTTTGTTGTCAAAGATTTTTCTGTGAACACTGCGGAAGTGATTCTTGTAGCCTGAGTAGTATTTGGAAGAAAATGGGCATTCTGTGCAGCAAAATGGCTTTGATCGGTATTCCTAAAAGACATCAGTGGAAAAAAAGGCATTAAGAAAAATATGGTGACTTGTGCATAAGTATTTGAAAAAGCCCCTGACACAGAAATAAGATTTACCTGTGTTTTAGAGTATGATGGATCCCAACCGCAGATATCGAGGCAAAGAGTGTTCTTCACAAATTGATCATTTGGGCAAAAGTCTTTGAACTCCTGCGGAAAGAATTGAAATTATTTAGACAAACTTATTGTCTTAGTTTGCATGTGTCAAAGCACACATTATATTTCAAGAACCCACAATGGTCTTTGGTCAATTCCGCTGAGTCAGCATAGAGTTAAGCTGCTATTTCCTTCACATTTGACATCAAATCTTTTCTAAACAGATGCTTATGGTTGTCACATTGAATGATAATGCCCACCTGCACATGGTTACAACTACACTGCTCAAAAGAAATTAAAGGAACACTTAAATCCTACATCAGATCTTGTTGAACGAAACATTAAAGATGAAACTCTTCATTGTCTGTGAAGATTCTACGGTGATCCTCGTAGTTTCAATCGTAGCATCTGGACTTTGTCGAGTTAGCTCGAAGACGTTTCACCTCTCATCCAAGAGGCTTCATCAGTTCTAACTCCAGAAACTCCAGTCTACTGGGTGAGTGTTGCCCCTCCCTCATTATGCGAATCGTTAGGTCATGCCCTTTCACAATGGGGTTCGTTAGGGCTCTTTGTGGCCAGGTTTGAAAGGTTTCTGTTCTTCCTGGGTTTAGAATGTAATACTCCACTGTACACAGGTGAGAGGTGATGTCTCAAGCCTCCCCCTCTGTTCAATGAAGGTTTTTCCAGTTGAACATAGATGGCTTCCTTCACACTCTCCTCTCAAACCATCTGTCTTCTCTGGCCAAAATTTGTACATTACTGTCTTTGATATACAGTGAAATTGATTGAGAACAAAATGACGTAAGAACAGACAGTGGGAACCAAAATTATTAACCCACCGAGGGGTTGATTCACAACCACACTAAAAATCTGTGAAAATTTAAATCACAGTCTGATCCAACTTGAGTGAAATTCATCACAGCAACTCATAATGTGGCTCACTAGTGTGTGTGGCCACCACCTGCAGAATCATTCTGTTTTTGGGGGGTTGTCTTGCTGTAGTCACTTTCATTTTTACCAAAGCAGGTGAAATTGATTCACAATCAATTACACTTCCTAACTGGACAGATCAAATGCACAGAAGTTTAGCTGAATTGGTATTATACTGTGATGATGAAGTGTTCCATTAATTTTTTGAGCAGTGTTTATTTCTTAAACATGGGTGATAAAACACAATGTAAGTCAAACTACACTCACCTCTGCCGCCTCCTTGCAGAACTCCAGTCCAATGTCTCCAAGCGCTTTTTTCACTTGTTTCCTGGCTCTCCTGATCCTCGTCAGGTTATTCACCGGTAGCTGATACATCTCTCCTAACAAACAGAAAATGAATTCATGTGAAGCAGCTTATTTTTAAACAATGCGCAGTGAGCAAATTCTCAACTGAACTTGAGACATCCAGTTGCTTTCAAGGATGGCCATGACCTGAATGACTGAGAATATACACCAATACCCTTATTATCATGTTGTGTGAAGTCACACTAATGTTCAAACCCCAACTTCCTTATACACTGACTTCATACCAGATGATAACTTTCACCTCGTGTTTCCTAAACCACAGCCAACACAATAATTAATGATAACAGTATCTATATTGAAAGAGGTGTGGTATTGTTTCTGTGGTCATGCTTCACTTTACCTTTCTAACCGAGTGCAGGTTTGAGCAGAAACCCTGAACCACAGCGCAGATCTGTGACCTCTACTTTCCTACTATACCCACTGATTTCGGCAGTTTTACAGTACATGTTGTTAGCATTGTGAGCTAACGTTGCAGCATTAGCCACAATTAGCCCCGCTGCCCGCTCTTAGCTCCAAAGCTAACGTTACATAGCCGGTTAGCCTTTCATTCTTTTTTTCGTTTTACTTAAAAATACGTACGGTGCGTTTAACTCACCTTGTGGTACGCAGACTAGCTTTACACGGGTTGTATTACGACATTAATGGCTGGTTAGAAGATAAAGTAGCAGGTCGGGACGTGCAGAATGATGGTGATGTTCGCTCTCCTCAGCGCCGGTGCTGATGCTCAGCAGCTCCACGGCTAGCTGGCTAAGCTAGCTAGTTAGCTATCACATCTGCTTAGCCGCGGCTGCTAGCTGGAGGGACGAACGGCCGAGTAGAGTGGTGCACATCTCATGGAAACAGTTTACTCTGGAAATAATGACGGCCGGGACCACCAAGTGTCCTCTGGGTGTCTCTTTGACTTGCACCGGTGGTCAGGCCAGCTTGCTAGCTAACGCTATCTATTCCTAATGATCAACTCTCAATCCAAAATGGCGACTACAAAAAGACGGAAGTCATAGTGAGGACCTGGTGGGCAGAGCTGAATAACCCAAAGTTTGTACTCACGGTGGTCTTATCATTGGTTTATTTACAATTATACAAGCTAACATTCATTCTTCTGTAAATAAGATTGATGAAAACATAGCAAACACAACCCTTTTCAGTCGAGGCCATTTATTGCAACCAATTTAACAGTTTTTGTTTTTGTTTTTTTTTGTTTTTTACAGCAGGTAAGTATTGATAAAATGGGACACTGCTCTTTGTCATTTTGATTGAAGAAAATGTTTTTGAGGATCACAAAATACATGCTGTCTTAAAAGAAATCCATTTTCTAAATTGATTCAAATATAATTTATCTTAAATATGCTATCAGCTAGCTTGCTGGAGCTAAACTAAGAAGAGCTAGCATAGCCATGTTTTAGCTTTTTCCACACCAATAAAAACTGTAGAGCTATTTTACTTTTTCTCCTAGTATATAAGAATTTAAGTAAATATTGAAAATATTAATGTTCTTAGATTTTATTACATTAGGGCTGCAACCAACAATTATCTTCATTGTCTATTATTTTTTCTTGATTAATTGATTAGTTGTTTGGTCTTTAATATGTCAGAAAATGGTGAAATGTTCAAACCAATGATCAAAATAGTTGGATAATAATGTATTAGTTGAAAACTAATTGATAAAATGAATACTTATTGTTGCTCTATTGAAAATAAATGCATTTTTTTCTAATTTTAGCATCAAGTTTTTATTAATTTGTTTTGAAAGCCCTGTTTGTTTGTTTTTTAAAGTAGGGCAAAAACTTGCTAAATGCTTCTATTGGATCACATTAGTATTTCAGTTGTGTTGTTTTATTTTCATTATATTATTTTTGAAGACATTTAAACATTGGCATTACATATCTTAAATTTTTCTGTTTTTTTTGTTTTTTTTTAAATATCGGAAAATAAGGTGCACATTTGTGACAATGAAAGTGTCCCATTTTGCCAGTAGCACCTGTGAAGAAGTACTCTCAGAACATATTGTGTTTAAGGTGGAATAATCAGTTCTGTGTTTCATTTTTCTTTATATTTGTCTTCTGTATATTGTAGAAAGGGGGGTTAATGTTTATAGAGTTGTATCAAGTTGGGAGCTGAAGCATTGGAATGATTCAGTGAATTGTTCCAGAATACAAATTTTCATAAAGTGTCCCATCTTAACAATACTTACTGTTGTATTTTCAGTTTTACTACCAAATGCAGTTGTGTCTAAAACAAACGTTAGACTTTAATAAGACAGTTGTGTTTATTCCAGTGGCTCCAAAACTTCCAGTTCAGCAATGCGAGGTCCAGTCATCACCAGTCTGGTAACCATCCTGTAGTTCAGGCCAAGAACACACTGGCCATTCACCTGGCACACAAACTGCTGCACCTAAACACAATAACATCATGTACATCAGTTCTATTAGTTTATCTGGATATGTGTGCAGTTTAATAAGTCCTGGGAGGTTAATATAATTTCCTCTTTCAGTTTTTCTAACACTGATTTAACCTTAACTCCAGCAGCTGCTGCAGGGCTCCCAGGGTCAACAGCCTGAACATAACAGGGAGCCACTCCTCTGACGACAAAACCCCAGCCCAGAGCATCTCCTATCACCTAGGATCAGGTGAGATAAATTACTCTTCAGCTGCAGTTCACACTGAAACACAATGTCAAGAATGTGTGGACCTTGTCTCTAATATGAGTTTTTTACTCACCGTTAACACTTTCTTGATGAAGGGTGCACCAGGTGCTAATAACTCTTCACATGTGAAATTTCTTTTCAGGACTGTAAAACCAATAAAATAGCCTCAATATAGTAATTGCAAAACGTTAATGACATTTTGAAGTGGTTGTTAATCACACACTTGCCTGATTTAGGATTGCATCTCACCACTGAGGTTGAAGGCAGCGGAGCAAGAGGTGGAAACCCAGAAGAGTGAAGCTGCAGGGAATTCAAGCTGCCTCTACGTCCACCGGTAACCTGTTTTACATCTTTATTAGACCCAACTTGTGTTAGATTAGTGGTAAAAGGATTATACATAATTATCATTGACAACAAAGTGCATGTTGCTTTTTTTTTTTTACCAGATTGGAAAGCACTGTTTTGCTCCTGGGGTGGGTTTTTACGTACAACAAACGGACTCTCGTGATGGTTGTCCTCGTGTGTCGACACCACGACACCTTCGTCGTTGTCTCGCTCATTTTCATTTAACAGTTCAGAGAGGCGCCTGCGCCGTCGAAAATTGATGCAGAACTGATAGAGCAAGCCACTGTCAAAAAAATCATGCTTCTTTCCCACTGGTGGTGAAAGTGAGAGAAAGAGAGAGAGGGCATAAAACAACAGTGGAGCATGTTTTAGAAGACTCGATGACTTTATTTGCTTTTGATTGCAAAAGCCCCAGATGGCCACCCTCTGCTGGCAGCCGCTGACAGCTGTACATCAAAGGGCAAATGAGGACTCTCCTCACCGTGCTGAATGATGCCATTCTCCTGCAATGCACGGCACAGCTCCAGGGCCTGACGGCGGCTCTCTGCCTCTCCATTCTGAAGGAGCCAGTCGATAAACTGGCAGCCGGGGAAGGAGCGCTGATATGTAACACCGTGCTCCTCTCTCAGCTGCAGAATGGAGTTCTTCTCCATTATGAGACTGAAGAAACAGACAAAATCACAAACCAGATTCCTCAAAACACACAGCTTACTTAAAAAAAAAACCATTGAAGGAATATTTAAACATACTAAATTACCAATATACAGTGAGAAACAAGAGATTATTGCATTGCCGAGTGTGTAATTTGATCTCAGTCCTATTAATCACATTATAGTATGATTGACTGTGCACTTCAAGGTCATCTGATCTGGCTCTTTGAAGAGATTTCCATTGCAAACACAGCAGCTCTTACTGTTCATACAGTCGCTGTCCTCGCATGAAGATTTTCACCTCTGTATTGAAGGGAAACGTGCCATCATCCTTGCGGAAACGGTACAGCAGTTTGGCATCCTTGAACATTGGCCTTTTATCACAGACTGAGAAGAGGCAGTTTAAAATGAGTCGACAGCACGATTTTTTTGCACAAAATATCTCTTACTGAGGCTTTCCTTGGTGCCTCCCCTTCTTACCGTGGTGAACAATGTCATGGTCCATGAGGTGCTGCATGAGAAAGACAGCTGTTGCTCGGTCTAAAGCTTCCTTATGGCTCACCAGCCAGTCTATAAGCTCCTGCGCCACGAAGCAGTTTGGATACGTGCGCAGATGGTAGCGCCGGTCCTTAATCAGTTTGCCGTCGTGAAGCTTCAACCTTGAAGCGATGTTCAAATCAGCCGTAAGCCTTAAACTTTACATTAGTCATATACATGACCTTTAAAATTTAATTTGCTGCAGTCGTTTCACATCACACCACATCTGTTTCCTCACCTGAGCTGTTCTCCTGCAATCATGACTTCGGCCTTATGCTGTCTGGCCATGGCCTTTCTCCTCATGCTGTTCGTTCGCTCCATGTTTCTTATCTCTGGGCTACGAACTAAGTGGAGCTCACTTTAAGTTATGGGCCTTTGTGTTGACAAAATAGTCATTGAAACACGCAGAACCCAATAGCCATGTGGGAGAGATGTTGTGTATACAGACCGAAAGAGAGACAAGGACCTGGTTCAGGATGCTACAGAGGGAAGATGTCCTGACTGAAGTGTTGAAATTCATGTTTTTCTGTTCTGTTTTATTCATACTGAAATCCTCACTGTTGGCTTGTTTTGATCAAACATCCTGGAGTATATCCTTCACTCGTCCCCGATTATACAGTACTTGCATTTTCAGTTATTTTGAGAGAAACAGACGACTTATGCTAATTGGCTTCATGGTGCTAATCGGCCCATTACAGCCAGTTAATGGGCGTTTTGATGTAGGTTGTGTCGTTTAGTGTGTCATTTTTTTCAGTCCAAAATCTGCAACATGGAAAATGCAGGAACACCGTTACTATCAGGGGTGTTGATCGATGTTGTGCTGTTGTGCATCGTCCTGTTAGCATTGGATGGGCTTGATCTTATTTTAAAGGTCGTCCTTTACTTGTCTGGTAACAGAAAACCAGAAAATCTTGCTCGCGACACTGCTTGTCTTCTGCTGTATGTGGTATGTGATGAATGATAATACAGGTCATGCAAGGTGGTCTTTGGGAGATGAAAGCGTCTTTGAGTTGATCCTCACAGACAGCTCTTTCCTCTCCGGCTGCATATTAAACCTGCCTACTTTGGCAGATCTTAACCCAAAACTTTATCACCTATAAAGCAGCTGTTTGATTGGTGCAAATTGTAAAAGCTTTTTATCTACGTCTGCATAAAAGTCTCACTTATTGGATACAAATAAAGTGAAGAACTGTTCCTGCTCTGATGGTGGATATATGTGATGTTGCAGTGTACGGAAATGAGGTTTTTGTATATGAGACTTGACTGTTTGAAGCGTCCGCTGGTGTTGTGCATTTAGGCTGTTAGCATCCTATCATTAGCATAAGTTAAAGCACACATAGCGTCACTCCGCCCTGCTGGCATAAATCCTATTATGTGTCCCTGAGAAATCCTTGCTCAGGCACACTGTCTCCTCTTTTCCTCTCTTCCCAGCAAATAAAACTGACTGAAACAATGCCTGGCCCTTCTCGGACAGCAACTTCTATTGGTTTTGGCTTGAGTCCTTTTATCTTGTCAGTGAGGCTTTCACTATCTTTCGAGTAAGCACTGCATGCGAGGGTCACCTCAGGGCTGGAACATCATTTAACCCTTTGATAGCCTTTGCTCTGGACACCCAGGGGTGTCAGAGATGTTTGTTGCCACAGGGCCCAATGGTTTCTGGTGGGATGTTTAGCTGAAACCTTCGGGAACTTCTCTGTGAAGGGCTTTGCATCTGTAATCCAGTCCCTGTGCCATGCATCCCTGATACCTGCAGTAAAGTTGGCCTCTGGGGGTTTTCCTACAAATGTTTGGAAGCCTTTGTAAACATTTTACACATGTGCACAAGCCAGACTGTGAAATTAACCTAGAGCTCACAGTGTAGTTACTTGGGGGAGGGAACCATGAAGTATCCCAAAAACAAAATGAATGAAAACGCCTGCAAAGAACAGATCTGTACACTAGATAAGATGCTTTATGTGGTCTTATCTAACAGTGCTACTGTTTTGCTTATGAAATCACCAATTCATAACTGTAAATTTACATTTAAAATTCACATTAAAATACATTTGTTCCTCCTTGTGCTTATGCAAGCTTGTGCAGATTATTCCGCAAAGCAATGAGTGTACAGTTTTAATATATGGGGGCTCCTGCAGTGCACACTTTTGTCCACAAGATATCAGTATTTACTTGTGTTTCAAACAGCAGCCACTGTGATTTGAGAGGAATTGTGTTGCAGCTTCCTTTTTGTTGTTTACATACGTGGAATCAGGCAGTTTTGATGTAAAAAATTACCACTAATTTTGAAATTACTATAAACCAATTTTCACCAAGTTAAAGCTGAAAGAAGAAAAGTTGCAGGTCCAGTATTTTTCAGTTAAATTAATATAGATTTAAAGCACCATAATGCCACATGGTTATTGAATTTCCTTGAAAAATAATACCAGTGATACCCACACAAGTCTGCATATATGCATATATGCATTATCTGGGTCTTATACATTGTGATGCATCTAAACAGCCCTTTGGGATACATTGGCCTAAATATAAAACAGATGACCAGTCAAACAAGAAGAAAAAAACACATTGCAGAAGCGAACAAGCAGACAGACAGGGGAGTCTATAGGTTTTGGTCAAATGATAATCACGAACAGCTCGTGTGGACAGACTCAGAGCAGCTTTTATGCAAATCGCCCTCCTCAGCGTGTTTTCATTGGAGAGCAGCGTGGAGGTGTAGTCTGGAAGGCGTGACATCATGCCAATGCAGCTTTATGAAGAAAGTGCGCTTCTCCTAACAGGCAGAGGTGCGTCCAGTCCTTTGGCAGTAGCGGACTTTTAGTTTGTGGCTCCTGAAGCCAAACAAGCTGCGGAGTCACAACTCAGTGAGTTTCAGAAGCTGGGAGCTTCTTTTGCAGTGATTTTTTCCTCCCATACGATTGTTTTCATTGTCGCTGTGAGCTGAAATCAAACTTTGGAAGTATCTTTTTTGTTTTTTGCAAACTGAGTGCGAGCTCACTGACTGCATGAGATATCAGTGGACATTCGGAGCTCTTTGAAGAGACCAGTTCTGCCGTTTAAGATGACCGCTGAGGCGCATTCGCATTTGGGACTGCAGAAAACCTCCATGGATTTCGTCAGCGACTTTGACTTAATGAAGTTCGGCGTGAAGAAGGAGACGATGCCGGGGCTGGATCGCGCCTTCATCGGGCCGTGCAGCCAGCTCCAGAGACCAGACTCCGTCTGCTCCACCCCTGGCAGCACACCTTGCAACTCGGTGCCCTCATCGCCAAATCTGAACCCAAACGAGCAGAGAAATAACCCCGGGGGCGATCAGTTCTGGATACCCAACAACGGGGGTTACCCTCAGCAGATGTACCCTCAAGCTTTCGGCCTGACACCCGAAGACGCAGTAGAGGCCCTCATTGGAGCCACGGCGCAGCAGGGGCACCCATCTGCGCCCCACGGCCACCACCCGCCACCCTTCCAGGCTGACTACGAGGGCTACGGCCACCTGAGCGAACCTGTCCCGCATTACCTTCACCCCGACATGCAGGGGATCCCCACCGGTCACTGCCAGGACCCCTATCTGAAGGATGACATCGAGTCTCCAGAGTCGCCAGAGGCCCAGCAGGTCCTCGGTGCGCACCACCACCTCCAGCAGCAGCACAGCCGCCACGACAGGCGATCCAACGCCGAGTCGCACTTCTCAGACGACCAGCTGGTGTCCATGTCCGTCAGGGAGCTCAACCGGCTTCTCCGAGGCCTGGGCAAGGACGAGGTGATGCGTCTGAAGCAGAAGCGCCGGACCCTGAAAAACCGAGGTTACGCACAGTCCTGCCGCTACAAGCGCGTCCAGCAGAAACACATTCTGGAGCACGAGAAGACGAGCCTGGTGTCACAGGTCGAGCAGCTCAAACACGAACTCAACAGACTGATGCGGGAGAGGGACGCATACAAACTTAAATGCGAGAAACTGTCCGGTGCGAACTGTTACCACGAAACCGGGTCCACCAGTGACAACCCTTCCTCACCCGAGTATTTAATGTGAGTTTGTTGATTTCCTGCAGAACTGATTCCTTTCCAATACGGAGGCATTGACAGTTCGTCTGGCTGTTTAGCAAACAACCCCACGGATTCATCCAGTTTTGAATAATCTCGGGCATAAGGACATGACTCAAATAATTGTAATAGATACATCTAGGCAGCAACATATGAATGGAATTTTGCAATGAAGCATGCATGCAGGACATGTATGAGATGTTTTTATTTTATACAGGCATATCTGTATTTTGTCTGACAGGAGATACTTGAAATCAGAGGATATTCGCTTTTATTAATATACAACTTTAATCTTCCTGCTTCAGTTACTGCTCAGTCTTCATTTTGGTGATTTTGCTTTGCTTAGTTTTTTTGTAGCTCAAATTATATTTTGTGTTCGTGCTCTTCTTTGAATAGAAAACATTGAAATGAATGCTAGAAATGACATTATTTTTATGAAGCTGATTCTGCTGGACAGACGTGTTCCTTTATTTGCTTTTCTTTTTGAGGTAATTATGCAAAAAAAATTATGCAAATTGTTTTTCATCTACAATGTTTTTCATTTACTATGGATCAATAAACCTATTGTGACTTTTTAAAATCGTGTCTCATCTGCTGACAATTTACTATCCTGTCCCCACAGCGAAACATTTACCTCAGGTGCACAATTCTATCATGGTAGTGTAACTTAATGGTAGTTATGGGAGCTATTCCACCATTTTCTTTACAACATAAAGGGAAAAATATGTTTTTAAATTCCTGAATCCATTAAAAGGGGTACATTTATTATAATATTTGCACACACTACATAAAACCGGGGTATTGCAGTCACTTAGTACGAATATGAAGACATAAGATAAATACGCAGCTATAAAGACCACAAGCAGAAAAACATCACCTCCACAATAAATTTAGAGTCTAATAAAATTTTAAAGATACTCAAATTCACAGTGTCACTTTCAAGAAGTCCAAAATACTTTGTTATTGTGTTAAAAGCAGTTTGTTATTCAGCCAAAAAAACAAGGGCTCAGGAACAATCCGAGTGTTGTGTATTAGTTAGTTTAGTGGTGACTGAAAGGACGAGTGGCTCTCTCTCCTTCCCTGACCTTTGCCCTTCATGGAGAGCTGCTTCCTGTGGGACCCCAGCATGTGAAAGCACAGGGGGCCGACTGGCAGAGGCTGTGAGGCTCAGATAAAATGGAGTGGAAATCAGGCTTCCCCTCTGCTCTCTTCCTCAGACAAACAGATCACCTCTGCATTCATTAACAGAGGAAGAGAGAAACAACAACCACAGCACACTGCTCCGCGCTGCTTTGGCCGGCTCCGAAGGAATTTTTTCACTTGATATGTTTTTTTGAGATCCTCAAGCAAATTTCCTGAACACAGATCATTCTCAGTTCAAGACTACAATAATATTTGGATGACCGGTAGAGTTCCAAGGCCAGCGTGATAATGTGTGATAAGTGGTCACATTGTAAATTGAGTTTATAACCTCGGTGACGGCCTCTGCACAGAACATCTCAGAGAGCATTTCACTGTCGGAGGAGACTTTGTCACAGTTCGCACATTTGCCAGAGTTTAACCGGGCAGGTGGTTCGGTTAATGGCACCTCGCTTTAGCCTGGAAACCAGGTTCTCTTTTCATGTGTGACCCTTGGCAGTTTTGACCTCGACCCTCTGTTGAGGGAAAGCAGCTCTCAGTCACACCACAGGTGCAAAAGCACTTTCCTTCTGAGAACAGGCTTAATCCCTGAAGGTGACCACTGTGCTGGGAGCGCGTGACGTAGATGACTGCGTCTGTGAACATCAAGGATGTAGCACGAAATATCCAGATGGTTATGGCACTGAGGATTGCACTTTTGTGTTTTAATGCTGCTGACAAGGGTTTGTTAATCTGTCACATGTGGCACATGACTGCAATTACAGGTCCAGTTTAATTTTAAAAAGAGGTTTCCCCTTTTAAAATGTATATCACCAGCAATCAGACTTAAAGTACTGTTGTCCAAAAAGTAAGATTTAATTAAATTACTTTAATTCAATTATTTGTTTATTAGGTTTTTGTCATAAAACAGTACCATTTTAAATATAATGATGTCAAATATAAATTACATAATCAGGTGAAATGAGTGTGTAACATTAACTAACATCCAGAATTATATAACACTGAGACTGAATTTTATTGTTTAGGTACATGTTTGCACGTACAATACTGGTGAAAATTTAGTGCACAGTTTGCTTGTAAATTTGCACGCACTTTACATTGCGCACGCTGTTGTGTTTTATTGGGTGTGGTTTTTCAAACAGAACGTTTCTGTATGTGTGTTTGCGCACTTGCACACATCACATGTGGATTTCTAAGCAACGGCGGAATAATACAGTAGAAGTGTTGGCGAGGAGAGCGGTTTGTGGTACTGTGTGACAGTGTGCAGGGTGCCATTGTAGAAACGATTAGCCAGCTCTTTTCCCTCGCATGTGATAGGCTGGTGGGCCTGATGTGGGAGCCTCGCACTTCCCCCCTCCCCGCCACCAACACCCCGAGCCCACAGCGCCTGAGGCTGGCTACTGAGTCAGCAGGAGGGAAAGGTGTCTGCACGGCTGTGGCATCAGAACAAGAGAGAAAGCAAAATAGCTGGAGAAGGATAAAGAGCGGTGAAAACGGTTTAGAACAGACACGCTTGCATTTTTTAAAAACAGACAGCGAGAAGGAACGATTGCACGAATAAAATCAGAACAAGATGATGAAGCAGGTTAAAGAGGAAGCATCATCATCTCTTGTGTTGTTTCAAAACCTCTTCTGCAGAGGGCTTGTTGTTTTATAGAGACTAATAAGGCAAGATATACACTCTGGATTTAACTACTCATATGCTGAATTATGCCTCTGAATGGCCGGTGTTCAGTGGAAACACTCAGACGTGTTCATCAGAATCAGTTGAAAGTGGTGCCAACCTCTTGGCTGAGTGCTGGGGTTTGCCAAGGCCTGGCTGCTTCTCAGACAGCGGACACAGACAGAGGAATGCTGCAGATACTCACCATTGTGTTGGGAGAGGCAGAGGAATGCAGGCTGCCAGGCTACGTACACTAACACCAATGAACACAGCCAGAGGCCTCGAGCCATGAGGGAAGGCCAGGCCAAAAGACCCCACAGTCAAACATCAATTACCACTTCCATCTGTGATATCATACCCATCTCCCCTTGACAGTGTTGGTTTGGATTAGCTCGACTGTCCAAACTCTGAGTGTCTTGCTGAAGAGCTCCTGACTGCGTGTCACAAAAACAGTTGGAGATTAGAAATGGTTGTTTCAGTTAATCAAATAATAACTATTTGACCAGCTGAGTTAATGTTCTTTTGTTTCAAACAAGCACCATTGATCCGTCAGTGATTGTCTCTAATCTTCTGTGGCAGTCAACTGACCAGACATCTGACCCCCAATAGCAAACTGTTTCCAGCCCCAGCCAGTTCTCTCACCGTTGTTTTGCAACACCACAGTTGATCGTCTATAAGAGCAACTTCACGTGAAGCGCAGGGCAGAGATTGGGATGGAGGACAGGATGGACGAGGGGCTTCCTCTTTCAGTTCCTATATGAGGGTCCAGTCAAGTGACTCTTTGTGAGAGTGTTATGTTGTATGTCGCAGGAAAACGCAGCTTCGATGGCTGTGGTTTCCGCTCAGGATGTCCAGTCGTTTCTGCGCACAGTTGTGACACTGTGAATCATGCAGCGATCACACACGCACACAGACGTCTCCATGGACATGGCACACACACACACACACACAGACATGCGTATGCAAATACAGGCTTTCTCGCTCTCTTACACACACACATTTTAAAAAATCATGTGAATGTGACAAATGATTGCTGTGGTCACAAATAAATCTTTTCATCCGCTGATTTATCCGCTATGGATTGTGACGACATGTCTTTTTTCTGTTGCCACATCCTGAAAGATTTCACAGTAATTATGATTGTACTACTGGTAATGACTGAAGTTATCACATGATGGGCTCTGCAGGATCCAACGGAGTGGATTAATGTGTAGCTTCAGAACTACAATAAAGCTTGTGCTGCTATCTTATTGGTCATAACAGGGAATCTGGCTTCCTGGGGACGGCGTGTTCAGCGTGTTTGTGCATGAACTCCTGAGGATCTGATAGGAAGACCTTCTGATAAAGTGCTTGTCACGTTTCAGTGGGCACCACTGACAGAGGTGTGACAAAGTCCTGTCACATTACAGACCCTGGACTTTGGTTACGGAGCAAAGGGTCATCCACTGTATGTAATAATTATACAGGTTCCTCCCAGCGTGACAGAACCATTATAAAACAGCTTTAGCGTGTTAACAAAGGTGAAAAACAGAGTTCACTGCAAGGCACGGGGAGGGTAAGTGAACTGTGAAACTGATTGAAAGGGTCTTATCAGTTCATATTCATTGCAATAATCTCAACACCAATTCTTGGGTTTCGTGAGTGTGACACTGCACATTTTCAGTATAAATAAAATACCTAATAGTGAAGGAGAAGAGAAGAGAAGAGAGTCTTTCCCTTTCATTCCCTGCTAGGATTTCCTGTTCTGTTTTATGGGGGTCATGCAGCTGGCAGGCGCCCTCCTGTTTCTGTCCATAATGATGACAGGCGTCCATTAGTGCACAGTAGAAACACGAGCCACAGAGGTTAAGTCAGGCTCTTCCCCCCCTTGACAGCCTCTTCCCTTTCCACAGCCCCCAGACCCCAGTACACAACCTACCTATCTATAGGAAAGATAATTGTGGCTCTCAGTTGCTGTTGACAAAGCTTCGCTGATTAAGGGTCATCTCACCAGTATGTGAGCCCTGGTGAGTTTAACACAACCTGGAAAGCAGGTCCGGTCCCCGGTGACAATCCTGGGTCTCTGGTCTATAACATACTTGCATCCGGGAAAAGTAACGGGGTTGGGGGGGGACTCTGGTTTTTGGGAAGAGTGCTGCAGATGAGAAAATAAACAGATCTGGCTGCTGTTGGGAAATAAATCACAAGAAAGCACATTTTTATCGGTTTTAAATCTGACTGCATGTGTTTTTAAGTTAATGTCACTGTGAGTTTAAATAAACGGTGGCTCAAAAAAGTGAATATAGCGTAAAATGTCAACAAAAACAACTATCTGGATTAGATTTAGCTGAGAAATCCAGAAAAAAACAGTAGTATACGAGCTGGTGATGGGTTTTAAAATTGAAACTCCAGCTGTCACCACACATGTACCATTCAATACCCGTCTTCAGGAGTTTCTGCGGGTGTTGCTTACATGAGAATATGGCAGCCGTGTCATACGTTTTGGTGAAGTCTAACAGGCCTCCTTGGAATTGGGTGTGTCACTCTCCCACTAATGTGTCATGTTAACATCTCCCTTGTGTCATAACTCTTCCTCCATGTTTCTCAGAAGCCCTCGGCTGAACTGAAAGCCATATTATTTTTCCTTCCAGCTGATTTTAGCACCACTCTCTGCCCTATGTGCAGCTGGAGGACTTGGCAGAAGACTGTTCACACACCCATACTTTGATTCTTTGGCCATCTTTGTCATCATGCTCGACGTTAAGCGTTCGCTAAAATAACTGAGGAACAACCGACTGCGCGCTGCGGTCGGACTGTCAGAGGGACGAGCTTGTGATTGGCCAACACGGCGCTTATAAGGGATCTATTTAAGGGGATGCTTTTGTAGGCTTTTATCCTACAGTGAACCCATGTACTTGTTTGCTCTTCTTGCGGCCAAGATATGGGAAGTACTTTGTTCTGGGTTCTTTAATGGCAGAAAAAAACAAACCCTGACTTCTCAAAAAAAATTAAATGAAAGGTTACAAGTAAACAGCTGAGTTTATTGAGGGTGTGATAAGAGTTCCCACTGAATTTAAGGTGGAGTTCACTCGCAAGACAAACTGTCGTGAGAGACTGCCAGCAGTCACATAAATCTGATTCTTTCACCTTGATCACTGCAAGCAGACATAAAAATCTCATGGCTACTGGCTCGCAATGAACTGAGACAAATGCAATAAATGTAACGATAATATGTGAAGATAAACCTTTATGAAGTGATTTTTTGGGGCCCTTAGGAGAAGCAGAAACAATCTGGGAACACAACATGACACATTAACATTATACTAATACATCTGACTTGTTAGTAATCCGTTGCCTATTTAGCTAAAGATTCAGGAAATATTGAGCAACATTAGCACTTATTCAGTCATGCCACATAGCTTATGTAAGCCAATATTAAATCTTTATTTTTAAACCTTTTTCACCAGATAAACCATTTAGCTGCTACACTGTAAAACGTGTATTTGAGATGTAGTTGAAGTGAAGTAGTGTTTCAAATGAATGTCATTTATCTTACTGCTTTGCTGAAGATATATACAAACATATATATTAATTCAGTTCAGCATTGCAAGTGGAAAAATCAGGTTAACCACTCCTTTAGCATTGTGCATCCAATTATTTCAGTGTGCTAA
>OMNN01015937.1:2269-12549 GCA_900302755.1 Chromis chromis
ATGATTAGTGGATTAACTGATAATAATAATAATAATAATTTAACTTTTTTTTTTTAAAGCATACATGCCATATTCATTTCCAGCTTTCAACCATTCAAATCTAAGTACTTGCTGGTTTTCTCCTTAGCTTTTTGTGATGGTAAACCCATTTTCTTTAGATGATTTTATTTTATTTTATTTCTTATACTCCTTAATAATAGTTAACTAAATATCCTTGGGTTGCAGACAAAACAAGACATTTTAGGACTCCATCTTGGACTACTGATTGACATTTTTCCTCATGCTCTGACATTTTAAAGGCCAAGAAATTTACTTACTTGCATCCCCCCAAATATATTTTTGTGCTTTACTGTAGCAAATATTTTCTTAAGGTGAGGCAAAAGCTTATGCAATTAGCAAATCACAACGGCTCTAATTTAGGATATACCAAGTGTGGCTATTACATAATGAGACTAATGTTTTAATGCAGTTTTATTTAATTCAAGCAGATTGACATTTTTCAATTACGTGGTTTAGACTTGCATGCTGTGGCTCAGTTGACATCCGCCCAGTCTCATTACTTAATAGCCACCTCTTGTACATTTTGCAGATCATCTGACTCAGTGTCTGTGGTGTCATGCTGTCCTTCTTGTGTGACAGTCACGCTTCTTATGGTGACTCATGTGTTAATGCTTCATCACGTGTTAAATATATTACACAGTGAATACCGAACTTAAGTTTGACTTTATTTAATTATTAATCGCAAATCAAATCGCAATATCTGTGAGAAAAATAACAAATTTGACGTTTTCTCCATATCATTCAGCCCTAGTGTTGTTTGAACTGCAATAAAGACATGTAATAGAATTGTCCTCTAAAGACTTCTGACTGGGAGCAGATGGTAGATTTTCTCTGAGTCACCGGCTAATGCTATAGTTGAACTAAGAAAAAAAAGGAAAGTAAACTGACCTAGAAGTGAGATCTGAACATGAAACCAGCTTGTCTTTCTTTTCTGTTTATCTGGTCTTCCCCCTCTTTTTAATTTTCCTTACATTGCCTCTCTTGTCTGTCCCACAGCCTGTGTAGCATCATCACTAACACTGTAATCTTCACATACCTGAGTCTCACCATCTCCACATATCCTGCACACTTTTCCACAAACATCCAGCCAACATATTCACCACATCTCCCAACTTCCGATCTCTTAACTTCCTCCTCTCCCCAGTTCCCAGCCTCTGTGGTCCCCACCTGCCCGTCAGCAGCCTTCTAAAAAGGCTCCAAGATGCTTCGAGAAAGCTCCAAGGCTTGGAGCAACGGCTCAGAGGCCTACAGCAGCGACCCCGAGGAGGATGAGGAGGAGGAAGAGGACATGGTGTTCGGGGAGAGCGATCCCGACGGCGCCGCGGAGGAGATGATGGACCTGAGCGACCTTCCCTCGGCGCTTTTCGCGTGCGGCGTTCACGAAACTGTGTTCGAGCAGGACGTACACAGGGTGAGATGCTGCAAACTCACTTTCTGGGTCATATTTCTGTGGTGTCGATGTGTGTGTGTGAGTGTGTGTGTTTGTGTGCCTGGTTGCGTCAGTTTGTGCATCTCTGAGTCATCTTGCTCATAGTGTCAGCTCGTCCAGGATTCAAAGCCCAGCAACACGTGCATAGTGTCATCCACAGCTTCTGCTCCTGTCTGTCGAAGTCCAGGTTTCAAGCTGCGCCGCTGATTGCTCGAGCGCAAAGGCACACACACACACACATATACACACCTGATGCTGCTATTTATTTGTCAGCGAACATGAATGCAGGTCATCGGATTATAACATGAATTGCACAGAATCGTGAGCCGCACTCAGCCTTCGCGAAAGTGTCCGCGCATATCATTCAAACATCACTGTGTTATTCGTGCCTACTCTTGCTTTACTTGGTAACGGACCTTATACAAAAACCTACATGTTGCAGACATAAAGAATGATTACATTTGTGCCCATGCGCTCACACACATACTGTAAATTATGTGTTAAGGCCTCTCTAAGACATGTCGAGCCTCTCTCCCAGCGTTATCAGATTCCCAGAGCAGGAGTATTTGGGATCTTTGGATCCTGTTTGCTGGAGGAGGATACAAAGAAAATACTTTCAATTTTCTGCCCCTCTAATCCAATTATGCTGCTCTACCATCCCTCCATCCTTCCAGTTGGCATCCTTACATCTCCCCCGCTTCTCTCTCTCTGTATCTCCAAGTCTTTTGGCCTCCCTGTCAGCTTCATCCATCTCACTCTTTACTATATCGGTCTCTCAGTGCTCTCCTCTCCTGATCACAATGTACAAAACCTGCTTTTTAGCTTTCTTCTCCCTCCTCAGTACTTTTAATATTCCCCTTCGGTCTCCCTCCGTGGCCTTCTTTATTTATCCTTTCTATGTATATAAATGCAAAGCAGAGAGGCTAAATCTGGCGCATGCACAAAATCCCTTTAAATGAATCACTCCTGCTTTGTGAGTTTGCTGTTTGTGCACCCGTTGCTCCTAGCGCTGGAGTCCGCCTCCTTTCCTCCCTTTCGTTTTGCCTCCTCACTTCATTACGATTCACACTCCGGCTTTTAAGTGGAAATGCCACCCACGCACCCTTCAGTCAGAACATGTCAATAGAGTGTTCTCCATATGTTTCAATTAAATGGGCCACGCTAAAAATAGAACTTTTCGACATTTGTTTTAAAGTTTCGAAATGAGGGCAGAAAGGGATGAGATATGAAATTTAAAAAAAAAAACAGGTTGCTTCTGATATTTTTAGAGCACAAACAGGGAGTTTATTGGGCTGTTTTTGGCTTGTAGCAGTGCTGTTTGATTTTCTTCACACATACACATTCGCCCAGAATCTTATTTTAAAATTAGAAAATTTCACCATTTTCCTAAGTGCTAAGAACTTGACATCTCTAAATTTGTTGTCTACATCTTCAATGAAGAACAGGGACATGGCAACCTACATTTTTGTGTCTTTGGGCTCTTGGCTTCCTCCCAACACCGACATTACCTTCTGTTTCTGTTCTCAAAGGCCTGCATGCAGGAGGATGGGCTGTTTCTGTACTCACACTGTGCTCTTTTAGAGAGAGAGAGAGAGAGACATGTGCCCCCATATTTATGAGAAGCTCTTAGCACGCTGTAAAAGCCTTTTCCTTTCTTCTGCATTAGTGAAAAGTAAGTAAAACCTGGTGGCACACTTTCTCTTTTATCTGCAGTATTTTTTCCCCCTGACCAGCTTTTAGCTAAAATGGGGAGATGCCTTTAGGAAGTTCAGCTGAGGTTTGATTCATCCGCCTATTTAACTTAATTCTCCTAACTAAAACAGGGTTGCATCACTACACTTAATGATATGAATGATCTTGCATAGCATTCAATTCATCTGTCTCAATGAAAATATCAAATGTATTTCCTTCTGCAAGTGTTGATTTTTAATGTGAAATGCAGCATTTAAGTTCAGGAGAATGAGTTTTATTCGGCATATGTTTCAAAAAGATCAAAAGTTTTGATGCTCTTTGAGGATCTTAAGGATTTATTCCCAAAGCATATGAAAGGATTCTAGATTAATGAATTGTTTTTCTACCTTCTTCTCCATTGTATTTCCTCCTGGCCAACATTTTCAATAATTGTGTGCACAAAAGATCCAGTTTGACATTTTCCAGTTTCCCTGTGTCACCGAGAATGCCACAGAGAAGTCATTCTGTGCAGTGCTGCAGCCGGCGCAGCTTCTAATTCTGACATGATTCATTATCGCCTGTACTGCAGCCACGAAAAACTAGTGTATAGAAGCGGTGGGAGAGTTGGAGGCAGAGGTGTGTGAGGGGAAAAGTAACAAGGTGAAGCAGTTTGTGTGCTTGTCAAGACAAAGGTCAGAGAAGCCATTATAAGTCGTCCCTCATAGTGCCCAGTGTGCATCAGGCCTAATCAGCACAGAGCAAAGCTTTCATCGCTGCTCCTGCTGCTGTCAGCCTGAGCTCTCCTCAATCCATAACCAGTGCAATCAAGCAAGCACAAGCTGCAGGCCTAATACAACACAAAGCAAAAATGTTTTTATCATGCAGGCAATAGAAGACCAAACTGTTTTTAAAGTTGCTTCTCTCCACTTTATGTTCAATATTTTTATATTAACAATAGATCAATGTGATAAGGGCGTCACAGAGAATTATGAATTGACTCTGCTGTTCCACTGCAGAGGATTAAAGTCTTGCAACAGACAACTTTACTGCTTTGGTTCCTTCTCTGATCAACCTAATCTCCAGCTGCAGAAAGCAGCTGTTTTCAATGACGAAGCTCTCATAAACCCACAGTAACACTACCTGCCCAGCAGCACCCAGTGGATGATGAGCAAAGTTAGTGGACACAGTGGAGCATTTAGCACATAAAGAGACAAAACCAGGCCAAAAGTAAATGAATATTGGACTTTTGGATTCTTTGCGTGGCAATAAGTATGACTCCAAGTGAATGTTCTGTCTTCTGAATGAGTAAATGGCACAGTCACGACTGCAACTAACTGAGCAAAAGAAAAAGTTATAGTGTGTCAGTGCTGCGTTGACAGTTGTTTGTTCTTGCCAAGTAGTCAAAAAAATCTATTAATACTGGTTTAATGAGTTGGTTCACTCAAATGGGCGAAAAAAACACATTTTCTCAGTTACAAATGAAATTGTAACATTGTAACATTGTAATAACATTGTAATAATGCAGCCATGCAGATAATTTTAAGATGATTTGTAAGGCTTTAAGATGTCATCTCTAAAGGTTCTGTTCCAACCTAATACCACAGAGAAGAATAAAATTTGTTCTGTTGGAGTTAGGTATTGTACTCATCTCACTAATCTTTTTGCAAAACATTTCTTCATCAACACATGCATATGGACATTAACTTTTTTCTTAAATTGGCAGCATATTAATTTAATTCAACACCATTCTAAACAATCTGAGAAAACATTTGATGCAAGCTTTTGGTATGATTTGATTGATTAGTTTTTGTTTCATGGCTCCCTATTTATTGTAGCTGTTTTATCATTATTCATTCATAATTTGTAAATGTTGCTTTTCTGTGCTTAGTTTACTGCTAACCAAGTTATCTATTGTAGTAGCTGTCTTTAAGCTTTGTTGTAAGTATGTTTAGTTTGCTGCAAAACTGTGCTTCTCCACACATATTAAGAGCAGAGGACAGTATTTTACAATACAACACTATATATAAAGTTTGGTCTGGACTATAAAAGTATTGACTTAGATTTCCAGTCCCATCTAACAGCAACATCTTTTCCCCGAATTGTCCCAGTTACAGTGAATAATCCACAGGACACTCAATTTCAATTGACCACAGTATTTTCCATGGATTATCCTGAGTAACAAGGACGTCTAGAAAAAAACATTATTGACATTGAGGCAGAAACGTCAGAGATGTATATCTTAGCACAACCCGGCAACCCAAAAAATAGTGTGCATGCATGGGTTAATTGATTTGGGTGGACCTACATTTTAATACAAGTACAATGACTTTACAGTTGACTCACCAAGTATATTAACAGCAGCGACTATATCTTCCCTGAAAAGCTTTTCTAAGCTGTTCCTCTTAGCAATGCATTAGCAGTATGGCATTGATGGAGGGCTTTAAGTATGTGAAAAGTTGAACTGCTCTAGTGGACACTGTCTGTCCCACTTGAGAGTAATGTGTTTGATAGTGTGACTCATGTATGTTGGACGATAAAGTAAGACAACCCTTAGAGCAGAGTGCAGCTGAAACATCAGGGACTAAAGATAGCGTGATGGAGGACGTGAGAAGTAAAGTGAGTGTGCGCGTGTTTAATGTCCGCATACGATGCATGTACATACAGTTTGGATGCACGCGCGTGGTAGTGATATGTTCGCATGTGTCAGACTATAATCTATTTTTGGGTGTCGGTCCTCGGGGGTGAACGTGAGGGAGCGGGTGCTCGGCAGAGTGAAGGTCAGACATGATGCAGTGCAGAGTGAGTGAGTGCCTCTGGCCTCTTGCTCTTGCTGCGGCCTGGATATTATTCTGGTACACTGACCCGGGTTGTTTCACTGGTCCGCTGTGCTTGTTTTGCCTTTATTTATGACACAAAAGAAAGCAGAAAGCAATTTAAGACAAGGAGATAACAATGGAAAGAACAATTTGGCCAAATTGAGCTGGTGCAGCACTCAAGTATTTGACAAGATGACAATGTTTTCTTTTGCCGTGACAGTTTAAACTGCAATAGTCATTGCATTTTGATGAGGATCTCAAGTTAAAGTCACCTACTGAATTCTCTAATAACATTTGAGGCTCTACTGAGGCCAAAGATATATTACTAGGCACTGTATTGTAATTATCTGTAACAATACTCTGTAATCTTTTTAACAGTCATTTTTACACCTCATTTTCTGCAGAGCCCTTTTAGTAAAGGGTGTTTCTGCCTGGGCAGAAGTAAATTAAAATGGAGTGCATAAGGTGACAGAAAATGCCCCCTCACTCTCCTGTTAAATGTGTTTTATCTGTTATGATGGAGAAAATTACACCTTAATCAAAGGGTGTGCTCCAAACACAGCCAGCTTTGCAGCGGTGCGTACCAGTGAGTCTGGGTTTGCACTTCATTTCAATTCTGATATGCAAAACAGTAAAAGCCATTTTTGTGCCATGTCTGCTGTGAAAATGGCCTATATTTATGAGTGCATAGAGTCTGCTGACCTCAGCCAGTTGTTTTTCACCTAGTTTCAGCCATTGTCTAATCCGCCTTGATGGAAATCACCTGTGCTTTTAGTGTACCTTTATAGTGGTTTGCAGACCAACACACTTCTTTTATGTAGATTTCTAGGGTTAAATGTAGGTGGCTGCTTTTATTTTAAAAGAAGATGCTGGTATGTGCACACAGTGCTGAAACAATTAGTTTTATTAATAATTTAACTAATTAATTAAGTACAAATGCCAAACATTTGCTGAATTCAGCTTACTTTTATGTAATTAAAAGTCTTAGAGGGGCGCCCCGATAGCCTAATAGTTATGTTGCGTGACCCAAGTGTAGAGACGTAGCGGCTGTCCTGGGTTCAATTCCAACCTCGGGCGTTTACCGCATGTCCTTCCCCACTCTCTCCCGTTTCCGACTCTATCCACTGTCCTATCCAATAAAGGCATAAAAGGCCAAAAATAAATCTTTTAAAAAAAGTCTTAGAGAACTGGACAGAACAAGCAGCTTGAAAGTGGTGAGTGAATTTCCCTTTGAATCCCAAAACCTGCCACAAATTTGATGGCAAAGTTTGTTAAAAAATCACTAATATTACACCATTTCTCAAAGCCTTAAACTGCACTAACACTGCTTAAACTACTAAAGTGTGATGTGGTGCTCCATTGGAAAAATTAAATAATGTAATTATAATGTAATGTAAGCTTAAAGTGGTCATATTTCATCAAAAACACTTATTTATTAATAATAAATAATCATTTAAAACTTCACAAAAAATTAATTGTTTGCTAAAACTAGAATTCTGTAAAAAAAAAAAAAAACAAGAAATGCTGCAGTCCTCTGCTCAGCCGTAAAGCTAGTATTGACTCAGCTGCAACCAACAGTCGTGTGACAAAAATGAGTTTTCTGCTGAACTGGGCTGAACTGCAGTCTGTGTTTACTCAGAGCAGATAGGAAGTATGGAAACAAATCAAAAACGAAAGTAGTAAAATATCTGTAGTATGCAGAGCCACCATTTTATTTAGTATTGGTAACACACAAAAATGTTGCACAAACTGATAGCAGTTTTTTTTCTTCAAATTTTCTAAAATAAACCTCGGAGCTTCAGTAGAATCAAGGATTACCGTGACCCGGATGACTGAGCATCTACAGACATTTCGTAAAATAAACCGTCTAAGAAATTCAACTACAGTTTTCTGTTTTGTAGGATTTATAACATTATAACGTTGTCAAACTGCACAGAAGACATTTTAGAGTTCTTTCTGCTTCTAGACACGGTTATGCTGTTTCGCTGTTTCCATAGAAATGCAGGACTTCATATTGATCCCACAGTGAGTAAAAATGTGACGGGAGCAAAAAACGCCTACAGTTATCTAGGGTTTTAGGGTTTCAAGAGGGTTAAAGGCGCAGTATGTACTTATTGCCTCTAGGGGTCTCCCAGTCAAAATGATAACAAAAGATATAGCTTGATGATTTTGTGAAGTATCATAGGGTCATGGGAGTTGTTGTCTTTCACACCATTTTCACGGTGTTTCGGTGGTTCGAACTGCCGTCTAACAGCTGGGTTCACTTCCCGTCGTGGGGTCTGTCTGTGTGGAGTTCTCTGAGGTTAATTGGTGATTCCAAATTGTCCATAGGTGTGAATGTGAGTGTGCTTGGTTGTCTGTCTCTCTGTGTGGCCTTGTGATAGACTGGCGACCCCTGCCTTCACCTTAAGTCAGCTGGGATAGGCTCCAGCCCCCCCACCCCCACCCCCGCACGACCCTACAGAGGATAAAGCGGTGTATAGATAATGGATGGATGGATATTCGCATTATGTCAAGTAACATATCAGTTAACGTAATATTAATTGCTAACTTGCCACTGGATGAGTTGACTGCCTGTACAGCTGGCCAGTGTTATGTGGCAAATTCAGTCGTAGGGTAGCCCAGCACTGTTATCTATAGTCAAAACAATCATCTAGCTGGTTCGCCTACTTCTTCCGTCTGCACTCTCTGACATATCATCCGGTGTTTACCATAGGGCAGCATCATTAACATGCCAGTGTATACCTGGAGTCTGCACACTGTTTAAAAAGCATCACATATGCTGGATGTCCTGCTCGATTCAAGCAGCAAAAGTGACATTTACGCCTACCTCAACAACACTGTGTATACAAACACAACACGGTTAGTGGTGGTGCCAAGCAACAATGCACAGTTAAACTGATAAGGAAGTCATTTAATGCCATAAATATACTTAATATACAGCAGAGCAGCCACCTGGTATCATTTGCTGATCTTGTTTTGTCTCTGTGGTATCGTTATCTCGTCAGTGATTAATAACACAATAAACCTTGATTGCTCTGACAGATCCATGCTTTGTTTAAAGTAACGCCTCCTCTTGTTGGCAAATGTTTTTCCCTTCCATTTAAGAGATATGCTGCTCCCTCCCCACTTATTGCTGGAGCTGGAAAATGAGGTGTTTCCCCAGCTATAGCATTTTAAAGGGGTTATGACGCAATTGATAGATGACCGTAATGAAACGCACTGTTACACTGAATAAAATTATGGATTGTTGGGGGGTTTGAACATCGTTAGAAATGTGTGGGACAATTCACAAATCAAAAAAATATATATAACATTGCTTTAGACCAGGGGTGCCCAATCCTGGTCCACAAGGGCCACTATCCAGCATGTTTTAGATGTTTCCCTCTTCCAACACACCTGATTCAAATGATCAGCTCATCATCAAGCTCTGCTGAAGCCTGATAACGATCCTGATCATTTGAATCAGGTGTGTTGGAAGAGGGAAACATCTAAAACATGCAGGATAGTGGCCCTAGAGGACTAGGATTGCTGACCCCTGATTTAACCCATGGGCTGCCACGGTACAGTGCCCGGGGAGCAGTCAGGGGTTAAGGGCCTTGCTCAGGGGCCCATCAGTGGCCTCAGTGGGATTTGATCCCCTGACCTTCAGTGGTCAGGGGCTTAACCTGTTGCGCCACCACTGCCCCCCAATATGTTTGGTGTTCGTCAAACACTGCAAGGCAACCGTGAAGCATGGTGGTGGCAGCATCATGATTCAGGGAGGTGTCTTGGCCACAGGCCCTGGAAGGCTTGTAAAGGTAGAAGGTAAAATGAATACAGCAAAGTGCAAAGATGCAGTCTGCATGAGAACTGCAACTTGGGACAAGATTTGCTTTTCAGAAAGACAATGACCCAAAACATATAGTTAAAGCTACACAGAAATGATTTAGACACAGCAAGGTGAATTATCTCGCTGAATCAAAGCCTAGACCACAATCCAGCTGAGAATTTGAAAAGAGCTGTTCACTGTGGGCCAAGACTGCAGTGTTTTTAATGTGCAAGGTGGAGTGAGACCTATCCACAAAAGCTCAGTTGAGACCAAAGGTGCATGTGGGGTGAATACTTATGCAAACACTTTTTTTTAAAACTATTCATATTTTTAATTAATTGGCATTAATGTGTCTGTAGAAATCTGTTTTTCACTTATATTGACCATGATTCAGTGTTAAAAAGCAATAAAAGGGATACCTTTCAAAGGGGGTGAATACTTTTTTTTATAAGCACAGTGTATGGATATAAACAGATTTGTGTCTGTAGTACTT
>OMNN01015950.1:1674-16664 GCA_900302755.1 Chromis chromis
GAAAAAAAAGAAATGATGAAAAACACACCAATATTTAATCACATCAGGATTTTAGTAAATATTAATACTGTTTATGTTTTGGAGATGGTTTGATGGTGCCTGGCCCTTAATGGGAATCTCTTTTCTCCGTTTAAGAGGTAAAGCAAAGACTCAAAACCTTCTGCTCCCTTTTGTAATAGTGGTTTAATGGGTTTGTTATTCACCTGCGGGCTAAACAGTGTGACAGTCATCCATTAAAACACAACACTGAGAGCAGAAAACTGTTTAAAAGTGCACATTGGCTCCACCTGAACTGTGTATTTATTGTCAACACGAGAAAAGGGAGGCCATGCAGAAAAGAGGATGTCCTAAACCTTCCCCACACTAAAACTCCACTTGGAGAGCGACGCACCGAGGCAGAGATGGACTGATTTCAATTGACAACAAGTGAACAGAACATTGTGTGAGTGAGAACTGGGGCTGGGAGCAAAGGGTGACAATTAATTACACCTCTGTACTGCTTGCATAAATGATCATGTGCCATACTGCTAACAGTCATTTTGCTGTGCTCCTTCAGCCTGGGTTGACATCACAGTGTATCTCATCAATAATGCAACAAACGCTGAGATCCATTTCACAGTGTACCACAACACAGAACGCACACACAGCGTTCTCCGAGCATGATACCCAGACACAGGCGCTGCAGTGGTTCAACGGTGAAACCACTGATACAGCACCAACCGCGGGGATGCCTCCCTGCCTTGCCTTGCCTTGCCTTGCCTTGCCTTGCCCTGCCTTGCTTTGGCCGCCTGCCTCCCTGAATGCCTAGCTCCTCTCTGCTGTAGGGCATGGTGGTTAGATTACCACACATCCAGGGTTCATCTGGAGTTATCATTTCTGGGTCACCTCAAGTGACACTCGGTCTCGCGGAGAGGAGCTCTCAGTCACTCCCAAAGCGTGGCCAGGAAGAGGGAGCGAAAGGAGAGGTGGGAGGCGAGGAGGCAAGGGGGGGAGGAAGGAGGAGGCTCTCCCAGGGTCCACTGTGGTGCAGGGAACCACAGGCTAAACACTGACAGAATGAAGGAAAGGGGAAGGGAGAGGGGGGTGTTTGGGGGAGGAGGAACAGAGGGAGGAGTGAAGCACTGTAAAGCTGTATCCTAGTCACATGTATCCCAGTCACATGAGCCTGGCTGGCTGGCTGGCTGGCTGGAGTGGGTGGGTGGGTGAGACATCCTGGAAATATTTACAAACACACAGTGGACACGGCATTGTAATTATTAGGGGAAACCGAATATTAAAATGCACAAACAGGGATTAAGTACAGCCAGTGATGTCTCCAAATGCAGCAGTTTAGGAATAATAATACAGACAATAAGGATGCCTATAAATAGATTTTCCAATCCCCATGTGTCCTGTTTGTCGTTTCTCTCCACCTCTCCTACTCCAACTCCCTGCTCCTTCCACTTTCTCCTCTCTGTCTCTTCCAACCAACGCTTCCCCCATCACCCCCCCCTCACTACCTCTCACCACCCTCCTCCTCCACCACATCCCCTACCTCCCTCCCTTCCTCCCTCCTTCCCTCCCTGCCTCCACCCCTCCTTCGATCTCCTCCCTGCTCTGCTCTGCTGGAGCTCAAATCACAACCCCGGTCCCTGGCAGATGGAGGATAGGAGAGAGAAGCTCTTAACTAGCCAGCCTGAGCCTCTGCTCTCTGCACACCAACTGCTGCCTGCCTCCCCTCCCTGCCTCCAGAACAGCTCCAACAGCACACCGCCACCATCACATGCACACACACCCCCACCACCACCAACCACCACCTCCTCCACCAACTCCTCTGGGGACACAGTATCCTCCTGGGGAACGCTGCGTGTATTAGTCCATATCTGGCCACACGAGAAAGGACATGGAAACATAATAGATGGATGTTCTTTATCACTATATAACCTTATGGGGCAAAGCAGCCTTTTTTCTGTGGAGACACGCTGGTTTAGGTGATGCTTGTAAATGTTAAGTTGACAAGCAGGCTCCTTTCTACTTCAAACACTCAGTGAAGACAGAAAGTCAGAGGGCAGCATAGTGTGAAATAAGTTAGAGAGTGCAAAAAGGAAGCGGTGACATCACTCGTGTGCTAAGTGTGGACGAGAAATCACAGATACGACTGCATCTGTAAAACCAGGAGGGAGATAAACAGGCCAAAGTGCTCCTTGGGCACTTACTTGCCTTTGACTGCCCCTGACTCTCCTTTTATCTGGGCTCATCTGGCGGCCACAACTTGGCCTGGCATGAGCCTGACCACCAGTTGCGGTCTGAGGGAGAAACTGCTCCTCTGTGCTATTTGCAGCCCTGTCTGTCCAAAGGAATCTGGTGCGCTGACTGTCACTCAGCGGCCATGTGTGTTTTTTATCACTAATTCTACCACAGGGATGTGGTTGTCCATATGACCACTGTGGAGGCTGCTGCCCCGAGGCGAGCTGACATTGTCTGTGTAGAACGACCAGACGTTGATGTAGGGGCTGCTCAAATGCTGCTTGAATATCAAGACACAGTCGTGCACGGAGCCACACGTGCATGCACACACACACACACAAACCAACAAAGCTGTGCCTGGCCAATTGCTGAGACTGATGTTCCTTTCAGCCATCATACGACTGACACTCAAGTTTTTTTCCCCCCGCCAACCCTGTGTCAGTTCCTGGCTGGTCTGGCCAACAGTGATGGAGACACTGTAACTGACTGTGGTTGGGGCCATTGGCCGCAGGGCTGCTGTGCCTGTTTGAGATGGAGAAGGGGGGGAGGTGGGGTGCCTGGCCTGTCAACTGGTTGTGACTAGAGCCTGTCTGGTCACAGATCCAAACTGGACAGCTCTCTCTTTCTCTGCGGCTACTGCCATCATCCTGTAGAAAGGCACACGGTATATAGCTGCCACTCTGCTCCAGTGCAACATATGCTCCAGCTGAGGGTCAGAGATGTTCAGTCCAAAAATGCCTGAAATAAACACCTCACATGTCTAGCTGGCTGTAACATGGGAGTACATCTGCACTGAGGGAGCACTGAGGTCTGCACTCTAAAAAGCATTGCAAGGGACCTATTCCCAATTCAATGCATGGTTGAAAGATAACATTTTTTTTTAACTGATTTAGTTGCAAGCATTAGTTTTGATGGGTTGGATGGACATAATAATTTTGCATCAACTTAAAATTGAGTGTCACTTAAATTTAAATGTCTATATTGGTTGATTTAAAACACAATTCGAGTTCTGCTTCAGGAAATTGGTTTGAAAACTTCATTTTTCTTCATGTTGAGTTCAGGATTTCAAGTCCCCTCCTTTCTCTTAGCACGCCTAGAAAATTTCAGATGCTTAAGACGAGTAATTAAAAATACCTTTGATTGTAGAGTAAATGCTAATTACTGTAACTCAATATGGTGTGTTGGTTGAACATAATTATATTAGAAGTTGTCATAACTCAAAACGATTGATTCAAACTGCTTTTATTTGTCGTTTGTAGAGCCAAAATCTATTCTTAGAGTGTGTATGTTGGCTATGTATGTGTGTATATATTTGCTTATAGGCTTACAGTGAGAAATAAAATGTCTCAAATGCATTATTTTTCAATGATTCTACTGGTTTTGCATTAATACAGCTAAAATGAACAAAACCCCAGTCATGGACTTTTGTACGTGACCAACATTAATACTACATGTACCTTTAATTAGCTTTAGTTCATTGAAGACTGCCATTATGAACAATTTATTGTACATGGGGAAAAAATCCATATATATGAAATACTGTAACATTCAAAAATTACAAAAACTGCAAAGGGGAAACATCTGTGTCATAAATATATATATTTTTAGTTGATTAAAAAATGGTAAAATTGTGTCATTTTGAGGTCAGACACTGTAAAAGAACAAATGGCTGTGAAAATGTGGACATTATGTAAAGTTCTGGCTTGTTTTTTTATGTAAATTAAGTATTATTTCTGTGATTTTTACTAGTTGTTATCTGTAATTCAACAAATAAAGTAAAATATGAGTACTTTTTTAATAAAGGTTAATTTTTTTTTTACAGTGTAGAGATGAATGCTCTTTTACTGTGGCTGTGCATGATAAATCAAGCATTTAAGACACAATCTAAGAAAATGCAGATTTACAGCTTCTGCTTTAACATCAGGATTTAGCAGTCTGAGGGGGTAGAAGGAGTAAATTAAGTAAATTTTCTCCAGAAATCTATGGAAGAGGTTGCTGTGCTGTTTGTGTCTCAGTCACCAACTGCTAGGTTAGAACATGATGAGAAAAAAAAAAACATTTCAAACTGTGCCATCACTGGATTGGGAAGACGTGGAGGGATGAGGCAGACATGAAAGTTGGCCTATTTCATGGTCAGGCTGCGGGACCGCCGAGGCCCTGAATGGCAATGCATCTACTTTAATGTGACAGACAAGTCCCTAGGCAAAACCCGCAGAGCAGCGGCAGGCAAGCGGGCCCAGGTACTTGATGAGTGTGACACCTTCACCGTCCCGCTGCAGAAATGTTGCTGCCGCACGCTCCGCTGCCTCGGTTTAGAAGAACACCAAATAAATTCGCCTCTCATCCCGCCTGACGACGCGTCCCCACAACCTGTCCTCCCCAGCACTGTTGGGATCATGAATCTCCTTGTAGCCGCTCACAGGGCTTTGCTCCGATCACTAAGCACTTGCCTTTGGGACCCACCTGCCGAGGAAAATTGTGGCCGCGCCAGTAGGCGGCTGCGACAGGATTCCGCGGCAGACACATCCTCTCATCACCGCGCTGTTTGCCCAATCAGGCGGAGACAGGCGAGTGTGTGTGGCAGGTTCACAGCAGCGCCTGAAGGCACCGCGCCGCCTGCCCACATGCGCTCAGCAAATCAAGTGGCACATCTTTCCCCCAACATCTCCAGCACGCACAGGTAGTAGCAGCGCCGCGTTGACCTCACCTTAGCGCTATTACTGTGGGCTACAGAGTGCGCTGCTAAGTGCAACCTTTCTTCTAGATTGACCCATTAGGAGCCACAGGGCGTTCTGGTGGAGCGAGCCTGCCCATGCATGTGTGCGTCTGCGCATGCTGGTGAACAGGAGCTGATCTGCTGCAGTCCTGGGATGAGAGGGCCCAGGAGTTCATTAGGCTGCAGCTCAGGAGAGCAGCCGCAGGGAGCTGTGCTGGAGCCAAGTGTTGCCAGGAGGCTGGGTTGCAGGTCCGGTGGGGAGGGCTGCTGTTGATGTCCATGGCATGTTTGCTAACAGCCTGATTCCATCAAGTGGTGTAAATGCAGCGCAGCCAAGTGTGAGGGCTGACCCTTGGCCCCCTTCCTATTTTTACCAACACAGTAGGCTATTTCAGTCAAAGGTAGACAGTTCAGTCGAGCACTTGTGGAGTGTAAATGATGCTAATATTCATGCAGCCGTACGTTTGGGACCGAAAAATAACAAGAGATGCAAAGCAAAAGAGCACAAGACTCCATCTGACTATCTACAGCTACTTTCGCTTATATGCCCTTTATCTGGAGGGCGAAGATCTACAATGCACTTTCAGTTTTCATCTCCATACTCCCACAACCCTTGTAAATGCATCAGAGGAGCGGAATACTACAAAATATTAAATACTCTTGAAGAGAAATGAAAAATGAAGCTCAAGGCACTTCATTGGACGTTCGAGAAAAAAAATATCTGAAAAATATAACAAAACAAAAATGCGATAAAAGGCTATTTTACATGAGGGTCTAGTGAACAAATCCTTTCTCCTCCTTCCCTGTTTTGTGAGAATGAAAATAATCCCAAGAATAGTTGTGATTCATAAGAGGTAGGTATTGCACAGACACTACCCATATTTCATCATTTATTACACGGCTAAAAAATGACTCTCAAGTAGTCTAAATAACGACAGGCAGAAGACAGGCAACGTGTGCTGGGCTCCATTCCAAACAGGCATTTCACCTTTGGCATGAAGTCTATACATAAAACAGAGAATTAAATGTTTTCTTCTTGGCGGGGTCCTTCACGTTGACTTGGCCATATGGACACTGGAGGAGAGAATGAAATAAATAAGTGGTGTTCGGCGGCTGCATGTGGAGTAGATCTTAAGTCACACAGAGAACAAGACGTGAACATGTACAAAGAACAGAGGAGCACAGCAAAACACAGAGCAGAACAGGATCGGGCAGAGGCAAATTAGGACCGAACCACACAGGGGAGGCAGAGTGGGACGGGACGGGACAACGCCAAGGGTAAGATGAGGCCTGGTGGGACGGGATGGGGACTGGACAAGCCAGAACGAGACTCATGTGATATGTGTTAGGACTAATGTGACCCATTGGGCATGCATCTATATCTAATTCCATTTATAGAGTGTTAAAAAAACACTTGAAACCAAAGATGTTAAAACTAAAGTTCAATTCCTGTCAACATCATACGAAGTCTGCACACCTGTGGGATTACCTGTGAACTGTGAGTTTCATAAAGGTTTTTTTTTTCTATGGATCTTTACCAGTAAAAGTCTGTCAGTGAATGTAGTCTTTGGTTAGACAGAAACTGTGCATACAACACAGACTCCACATAGCCCAAATACTGAAACAGATAATATTTTAGGTTATAAAAACAACTCACATCTTCACCTTTTCCTCGTGTCATGTAAGGGTATAATCACTAAGGCAGCAATGATCAGATTTATTATAGAACCAAAGAGCCAAAGTATTTCAGTCAGTGTGCCCTTTAAGTAAATATGCAGATTTTTTGCCTACGTTTAACAATACATTGACTATTGTATAGTGTATTTGCCATCATCTGAACAAAGCACCATATTGTGTTGGTCCCCCTTATGTGGTCAAAAATGCTCTGAACCACTGGGCATGGACAAGAGGACCTCTCAGGGTGTCCTATGGGGTCTGGCACCAGGACGTTGGCAGTGGATCCTTTGGGTACTCTGGCTTGTGCAGTGGGGCCTCTGTCAATCAAACTTGTTCCACTGCATCCTGTTGATGCTTGATCAGAATGGGGTTTAGGAAGTTTGGAGATCAAATCAACATCTTGGGCGACTATCATGTTCCTCAAGATGTTTGGTGTTTTTGCCATGTGGTGGGGTGGATTTTCCTGCGGGGGTAGGCCAGTGACATTTGGGATTGCCATTTACATGAGGGAGTGTGCTTGTTCTGGGACAATGTTTATTTGGGTGTCTAAGTCTCATCAACACGGATGTTAAAATCCAAGGTTTTCCAGCAGAACACTACATAGTACCAATATGATCAATGTTATTCACTTCACCTCAGAGTTCAAGCTCAGAGTGTTGACTCAGCATTAACAGTTGGAAGTGTTACGTGTGTTTTAATATAATTTGTGTTGCTGTCCCTTTTACCTAATTAAATTCATTTACCATTCTTTTTAACACCATGGGCAGCTAATGTTAAGACACACTCAACAGCCACTCACATAAATTTGTTTTCATGTGATGTTTTGTGCATAAAATATTCAGAACAATTGTCAAGACAGTCGTGGAAAGCGCAGCCCACATCTAAGGTTAATTAACATTGGGAGCACAAGAGATCACAACGGCACGGGGCAGGACAGAGCAGAACACAACAGGACGAAACGCAACAGAACATAACAGCTGAGGAAAGATCAAGAGGAAAACACTGCACACACACACACATACACACACAAAAAAAAACACAGAGCGAACTGGAAGAAGACACAACCTGGTAAAACAGAAAACAAAGAGCTCACATGTCTGCACGCGCTGCCACAGCATTTCCCTCTCTGACGGTGGGCATATTCTGTGAACACCTTATACCCGCTGGAAGGGTCGACATACATCTGCTTCTTTGCCTGAACATAATGAAGATATTATTATTTAATTAGTGTGACATACAAACACGTATGCTGGAATGTGACCCCTGCATACATCACCATATACAGCACATATACTCACCCAAATTATGTAGGAACAATACAGACTATGAGCTTATACAGACAGATTGCTTTAGGTCAAGGAGAAGAGAGAACGATGACCTCTATGCATAGAAACAGATGTAAGACAGTGGAAGTTATGATGTTATTTAATTAATTAGTGCTATTACTTGTGCTTTTGTGTGCAATTCAGTGGGTGAAAATCTGCAATGATTAATCAACTGGTAGCCCTGCAATGACTTTATCCACTGAAGATTGTCAGTAAAACATATTTTAGACACAATCAGTCTTTTATTTGGACCAGTCATTCATCGTGCACAGCCACACATACACCTTCTGTAAGTGAAAAACACTGAACTCCTCTGCCATCCCTTAGGAAGTTAGAAAATGTCATCTCTCAGTCTGTTTCAAACTGAGAGCCCACTAGTTGGTGAGCTTTGACAGGCCACAAAGGGAAAAAGGCCCTAGGCCCTTTGGTGACACGGCCTGTCATTTCACATGGCATTGCAAGGCCACATAGTGAAGCTGGCATAGCTGGGCCCCCTCTGTATTGTGCTTTTCCCACCCAGGCCCTAGCAGTCTCCTCAGGTCGCGGCCAACTTGCCTCAACTTCATCCACACTCAGAAGCACAATATTTACAACAGATCAGCCTAAAGGCATGCAGATGACACCTATTCACTATCGTCATCAGCACAGAGCTCACTGGTTGTGTTTGATGGAAGAGCAAGTAGGATTTGGTGAATATCATGCATCTGGCAGAAGCAATTACCATCATTACTTTATGCCTCGAACTGTGTATTTTGAACTAGGTAGGTACTCTCAGCCGAAACGCTTTCAACCGGATAATACCAAGTAAAGAGTTTTACACCTCTTAGTATCAATATCCTAAAGATTTGTCAGGACTGCATGTTAAATAATTCAGAAAGAAAATTATATCATAATGAGTGAGATGAGAATGGAATAACTGAGTCAGAAATCATCAATCATGATCTTCTCTTTCAGTGATTAAAATTAAAGTAAAATTGTATTTTTGCTGAATACTGCCCTGGGGACGGTAGAGATGCATCACAGGTGGCACATTATCATACTGTCATACTATAACTGCCACATAACCTGCTTTGGCTAATGATGTTGGTGTTGGTCCAGTGTTATTTGCACTGATTTGGACTATTGTGGATTTGACATTTGGTGTGATTAATTACATTTAAAAACAACACTTACTAACCAGCCCACAGTTAACAATTGACAAGATCATTAGTTTTGTACTAATATTCTCAAAAGTCATGATTACAAGGAGATTGTAGTCACTATAGTTAAAGAAATAAAAATACTTCAACTGAATCCACATTTAGAGTTTTTCAGTTTTCCCTAACTGATTCAGCTTGTGTAGTTCTAAGACCTGTATTATATTTTCATTGCAGCACTACAGTTCTTCTTCTGTCAGTATTACTTCATTCATATGGCTAAACTGTGCTCAGCTCTAATCTAATAATCCGATCTAATTTAAATCTAATGTACATTTACTTAAATGCTGCACTAAAACAGAGCCAAGATCATATTTTTGTCCACTATATTTAAGACAGAAATATAATTTTTGACTCGAATACAATTATTTCACACTAATAGGACACACTAATACTTTTTAGATTCAGATTTTAAATACAAAGGATATGACTAGGGGTCAGCCGATCACTGGCCTAGTCGATTATTGGATCACAAATATTCAGCTTTAGAAAAACAAAAAACAAAACAATTCACACTAAAATAAATTCATTTAAAAATGTTCTACTGTGGCTCTGATGCAGCTGCCTCACAGTCACCACTCTGTAGTCTCTGTGTTTTAAACAATGTCCTGCCACCATTGGTTACACATCACAGGATCACGGTAATTGCTTACTGACTAGGCAACACTAGAGAAAATCCCTAATAACCAAATATTTGTTATTAGGCGTTGACAAATATGTTTTTGTCAGGGTTAATAGTAATACCGTTTATTAGTACTCAAGGATACTGATAACCCCACTCACTGCTGCTCCAGCACACCAGCTCACCTACAACTCTGCTCAAACACAATAAAACTATTATGTTACACAATAGCAAGCTGTAATATTCGGGTATTTCAGCTATACATGCTTGGGCGAGAAACTGATGGTGAAGAAGAATAATGATTTTTTTTTAAAGTCCCACCTTGCAAGTTGACAGGATTGATCACCTTGCAAGTTGACAGGATTGATTCTTTAGTTTTACATATTAAACTTTTAAAAGTTTGAATCCATGTTTTTAGGACTGTCTTTTGGTGCACTGCTGTCTCTAGTTGGAAATGCTCAGCAATGGCTTTGACCCCTGATTGGTTCCAAATATCGATTGCTAGGGATTTTTTTTAAGGTTTGATACCGATTATTAGTAATCAAGGATGACTGACATTTAGAACCAATATATATAAGTGAAAATGAAAATAATGGTAGTATAATGTAGAATAGCACAAACACAAATTTGTAACCAATCAGTTAGTGCTGTGGCTGGGATGTTGTTTGAGACCATAAAGTGACTAAAGATAGAAAGAGTAGCACATTTTGAAATCTAATTATTTTATTGGAATTGGTTAAAAAAATGCTGAAAAATGCTGAACATCTAATGTGGTAATCGGGCAGGTTGAGAATCAGTCAATCCCTATTGTAGGTCTGCATGTTTTGAAGAAAATATGTAAATGCGATGTTTCTGATATTGCGATTTGATTTCAAATATATATTTTCAAAGTCAAGCTTCAGTTTAATATTCAATGTGTAACAGATTTAAAACATGCGATGGCGTATATTACCACATGAGACACTATCTAAAGCGTAACTGTTACACATGGAGGATGGCATTACCTTGTAAAACCATTGACATGACAGTTTAAACCCCGGATCAGATGTGCTGTATAAGCAATCCTAAATTGCAGCCTTTGCGATTTGCTAATTGCAGTGTTTTAAAGCGAAATCGACCAACTCTTTACACCTACCCTATTAGTTTTTGGTCTCCTTGATAACTAATAAGTGGCAGCAGCCTTGAAAAAAATCAGTTGACCTCTAAATATGACCATGTAATATTGAATCAATTGTTGGATCATACTATCCACCCATAAGGAAACTATCTAATACTACCTCAGCATAAATACAACATGCTGCAATATTTAAGTTGTTTACATGTTAATCAATTGAGTATTGCAGTATAAATTCAGTATGTAACACTTGAAAAGAGGGCATTCTACATGAGTCATACATTAATTAATAAACTTTCACTTGGGGTATTCTTGCACTGCAGTTCTACAATTCAGCAACTAAGAAGAAACATGTGGGGACTCCTGGTTTTAATTCATCATGCCAAGTCGTGGAAATCTGATTGTGCAACATGACACAATTGGATTTGAAGTCGTTCAAGTGATGCATCTTACCTCACATGCCTCTCTATGGATCGCATGGATGGCCACGTCCTCCTCCGTGAACTTTGCGTGCTCGCCCCCCACGCTGCGTGTCTCCGCGTCCCCACCGCCTGCATCGATCTGCACCACACTGCTGTCTGCCTGTCGCTTCCAGCTTTCTTCTGAGAGCTTCGGTATTGACATCGTTACACGTCGTTTAATAAACTGGACACGGAGGAGAATCAGTCTGCTGATCGTACCCGGGCAGTTCTGGTGAAACATGCTCCTGTTAAAACACTTTATGTGTCATTTAAAACCAGAGAGGAACGTGGTTCAGTACTTTGACATGGCTTCCCCACTTGGAGTTACGTAAAAACAAAAGACAGAACTTCTGAAGAATAAAAGCCCAGCACTAATTAAATACAATCCCTGTATGTATGATCAAAGATTGTCTCTGCAGCATGTTTACTTTCTGCTGCCTCCTCCTTGTTTTGCCTGCACAGAAACGTAATCTACTTCCTCATCAGCCCCTCGTCACACTGGTGACATGTGACCATCTCCTAACTCTGATCCACCAGTTCACACAGCGCCTCTGCTGTTCAAAGCTGCTACTTAGCTCTCCCATATGAGGACAAGTGCACTTTGCTGAGAGATAGAGGGCTGCAATCACGAAAAAACTAAACAAAATAGAAAACTGGGATATTTTTTATTACTGTATTATCACATGCAGGGTGTGATTTGTTATTTCTAACAGGGGGTATTACCCATTAGGAGCACCACCCTGCTCCCTTAGCACCAACCAACATGCACATCCCTGTATAAAGGTGATTACTGGTTAACAAGGGGGATGCATTTTGGTGATTTTGCTAAAAGGGGTGATGCCATCCCCCCCTCAGATCACCTACTGATTACATGCTATTGCTAAGGAAGCAATGGCATGATATAGGGCTGGTAGGGCTGATTTTTAATGACCTATTTTTAGACAAGGAGAAAATAATGCTTAATCAGAATCAGAATCCATTTTATTGCCAAGTAGGTTTTTACAAATGAGGAATTTGATCAATAACAGTAAAGAGTGGCAAGTTGAACATTTAAAGAAGTATAAACCAATAAACAAAAGCAAGTGTTGCAATTTAAATGAACACCAAGTGTTACAAGTCAAGACGAAAGTGAGAGTAGGAAATTGCCGCTATCATAAAGTAATAAAGTAACAGAAATGTTTACAATGAAATTAAAGTGAGACAGCTATACAGACTGTGCAGGAATGTAAAAAGTATTTACCTGAGAATGTGCAAAATCTCACAGTCTTAATTTTATTGAACCATTTTAGCATATTTATCAAGGTACACTTACAATGTGAGCAGGTTGAATAGAATAGAATAGAATAGAATAGAATAGAATAGAATAGAATAGAATAGAATAGCTCTTTATTGTCCTTTATTTACAATGGTTGAAGCCGCTACACCACGCTGAAGTCAAGGTTTTGAGTGGCAGGCCTGGACCAGGTATCACCACCCAGGGACCCTTAGCACGCACCCTGACGTCAAGTCCATCAGCCCTCAAAGCAGACTGCTGGGGGTCTATCAGTGGTGGGGGACGTGAGGTCATGGGGTGTCAAGACGCCCAGGCGGTTGCAGACTAGCATGCCTTGGAATACCTGCATGGAAGCTAACAGGGATGCTTACCAAGGGGTATGATAGGCTATTTATTAGCCAGGGAGTGAGCATGTTTGGGTTTTGTTCATGCAACTGAACTTCATGTTTTTGTTATGTGCTTTCATGACAGTTTTCATCTAATGTATTTCAGTGAAACTATCAAACTATCCTTGATGCAATAATTTATTTCTTAAAAGAGGTCTTACACCAGCATGGTATTAATACTTTTAATGTAGTAGTGTTGGTTTTCTTAATACAGTTATGAGATGTCTGTATCTGAGATTGTAGCCACCACAATAGGGGTGAAAATAATTTCATTTGAGGTGTTCGGAGCATCAAAACATTGCACTTAAAGTCCCTCTCTGGTTATTAATTTAATCCCTAAAGACTCATGTCTGTGTACCAAAGTTACACATTACAAAGTTTTTCCAATCCCTTCCTCAAAATGGTTTTGATATAACTGTAGATTCATTCTTTCTCTAGAATGTGCAGATCTGTAAGGTCCCCATCTCTATCTCCACCCTCCCCTCCCCATTTACTGTAACTCAAGCTCACCTACAACTCAAGTCAAACACTGTAACACTACTCTATGCCTAACAACGGCATGTTGTTATATTGGAGTAATTCAGCCATACGTGCTAGAACCAGAAACCAATTCTGTAGGGGAATAATGATTAAGAGGAATACTACGGAGAGCTACACCCTGCAAGTTTACAGAATCGGTTTTTCAAAATTCTGAATCTGTGTTTTTTAAACTGTCATCACTACACTGCAAGCTTCAACCATGATGCTGACTGCTTATATTACTCATGAAGTGGCGTCGAGCATATTAAAAACACCATATGGACGTGTTAACAAGGTAAAAAACCAGAGGGGGCCTTTAAAGGATGAGGAGCCTCCATGCTGGTAGTGTTGGTTTTATTAATCTAATTTTGAGATGCCTGTATCTGAAATTTAGGAACTGCAATACTAGGGGAGTGAAGAGAATTTTATTAGAGGTACTCAGAGCATCAAAAAATTATATTTATAAAGGCCAAGAGCAACATGATTCAAAACAAAAACTGCCCCCATACGTTTGTACAGATTTTGTTGTAAATGGTTTTCATGAGAACTACTTTTTAACAACTTTCCCCTCTCCAGAACATTATCTTTCTTGTCTCTCCTTGACTGCAATAGAGTGCAAACAAAGATAGCTTCCCATAGTATTAAAGTAAAATGGTGACTTGGACTAAGCACTGCAAGGTTGATGAGTGGACATTAATGAGTCCTCTCAAGGTTATCCACTGCTTTAAGCCACTACTGATGATGTGTCTACTCCAGAATTATGGGTAATGAAACCTGACAAGTGTCTTTTGACTGACATTGTGAGGTCAATTTACCCTCAGACAAATTGCACATCACTGGTAAAAAACATTTGCATGCACATTAGCATGGAAGACACAGAGAGAAAAAACAGTAGATGTATGTATTTTCCAAGCCAAGTTATTTTCTGTTGAAAGTATATTTCTTAACCTTTCTGTATTTGACAGTTTTGCAGCCCACATGATCACTGTATATTGCAAAAACAACCTGATTAATGTAAGGTAAAACAGATGTTTTGTAAATTTACATTGCAACAGACTCCAGAATCAATGAAAGAGCTTGTGTTAACTCTGCCGCAGGCTGCACTTACTCTCAGCTGCATTTTCCCAACATGAACCCTTGTTGTGGGTTTTCTTTTAAGTGCCATTTCAATTCTGCAAGACACATTGTGTGCACCTCAGGTAAGTAAAATGTTTGAAGCCATTGTATATTATATTTTTGGGGCCTCTGAAGGACAATGGGATGCTGTAGTATCCTTTTTTCAGTGCTAAGTTCTCTTAAATGAATATTATCTGGACCTGTTTACTCTTTCAGTTCCTTGAAATATGAAACCTCACTGGTTCCCAGTACCCACAACTGAGAAGGGCTTCATGTATGTGTGTATGTGTGTGTGTGTGTGTGTGTGTGTGTGTGTGTGTGTGCGTGTGTGTGTGTGTGTGTGTGTGTGTGGGGGGGTT
>OMNN01015950.1:16684-45676 GCA_900302755.1 Chromis chromis
CGCGTGTCATAATGTTTTTTTTTTCTCCTATGTAAAGGCAACAGCCCTGCCATTATCATTTCGTAGGGATGCCTGAAACAGCATGCCCCAGTCTGCTGCCACTTAATTACCTTCCAGTCAGCCTGAAGAAATCTGGCTCTCTTCCAGACAGACTCTCTGGAGAGGAGAGAGAAGTACTTCTAAGCCATTGGTTTAAATTTACCAAGGGACAAATATTACTTAAACATGAGATTCAATGCAAACATTAAAAGGAAAGTCCACTCTAAAATAGAATTGCACTATATAGTGATTCTGACCAATGATGCCAACATCCACAAAAAGACATATATCTCCCTCAAGATGGAATTGAGAGTGTCAAATTATTAATTTACTGCGTCATCAGGTGCCAGTTCAAGGAGTTGGTCCAGTGGCAAATTAGTTTAAGGTGCATTTTATCTTTAAGAGCCCAATGACTCAGCTGATTCTTAAGCAAAATGTTAAATGCAGAGTCCAGGAGCAGATAATAATAGTCGTATACAAGGGGGATGACTATCATCACACAGTTTTTGACCGTTTAAAAGAATGTAACTGAGTTATGCACTACGACATTTATTTCATGCATGGACTGCAGCTGTCTAACATGGTTACTGTAAGTAGAGTATACTCATGACACACTGTGATTATGAAGGAGAAAGTCAAGTAATTGTGCCAGCTTTGACCTCTACTGTGCACCACAGTTGGGTCTGTTGGCCATCAAGCAGATCTTCTGTTGAGGGTAAACGGCCTTGCTAAAGGACACTTCATTGGTGGTAATGAGGGCAAGGCAAACCCTGCTCTCTGATTTTCATTGCTCAGATCAAACCAACAGCCAACCTCAACTGTTATATATCCCAATATTCCAAAAAAAAAAAAAAAAAAAAAAGCATTTCTGAAATTTATATTGCTTTTTCTGTGCTGTGAGCATAGATCAACCTTTTTTCACCATAAAATTGCTGTTTGCCTCCATTGCCCCCAAAGCTGCCTGCTCTGTACATTATGTATGTGTGTGTGTAAAGGAACATCTGTGCTATAGTACAAGTACCATGTTTTCTGTGTGTTAGTTTGTGATAAATCCGTTAAAGACACCTTAATTTTTTGAAGTGTGCTGCCAACATTACACAGCACAATATTATATTAAAACCAAAAAATGATTAAGAAAATTGACAAGACAGGGCTGCAAAATTGACTAATGTGGGGACCACCTCAACTAATATTGTACATCAATAGTGCAAATTCCCTTTGTTATCAATCAAAATGATCCAAACCAATGTGATATGCGATGTTATCGTCAACAAAGGACTTGTGAGATCTGGGTGTCTGAAATTTGGGGGCATTTGCTTGCTCTGCAGGTTAGTAAACTAAGAACATTGTGCTAGATTTTATATGAAATTGCCACAGTCTTGAAACAAAATACCTCCCTGATAAACATTTTGTTACAACAATGGACCAAATACCTTATTTCTGTATGTCATGATAAGGGTTGCATGCATGTAACAAACCCGCAGAGAATTATCCCCTCAGCCCTGCTTAGTGTTTTAGTGTCTTTCAGCTAATTCTTTTGGTTTTTGTGGTTTGGTAATATACTGTTTTGGTTCACTCGCTCTCGTGTCCATATGTAGCAAGCAGCTGTTAAGCATACTGTACAGACCCTGCTTAACATGATAGTTAGAGACTCAAAATACTTAAAGTATGTTGAAAATGCAACTTAGAAGAGGGAAAAGTTTGTATACACATGTTTTACTTGATAAAATATTGTGGATTCCTAGCCAAAACTTACAGCTGTTGTGATTAATACTGAAACATTTCGAAGAATACCACCAATGTTATTGTACACATTGTACTGTGTTGGCAAGATAGTCATTTTTTTTAGAGTTGGGTATAACCTGCAAAATTTATAGGAAACAGCTAATCCAGTTGCTGAGAGCATATTTTAATAAAACTGTATTACATTTTTCCTCAGAGTTTTGAGAGAGTAGTGATTGTTGTTCATATGTTAACTGTATTTTTTTGGTTAGTAAAAAGTAATTTTACAGTGTTGGAGCAGAGCTGGAAGTGAGCTGGTGTGCTGAGCTGCAGCAAATGGTTTTGAGTGAGTGGACAGAGAGATGAGGAGCTTATTGATCTACACATTCTAATGGAAGCAAGGACAGGGGGAAACTTTTAAATGTGCAACTTTGATACACAGAGATGAGTTTTTAGATGTTAAATCAATGACGGGAGAAAAACTTTAAATGTAATGTTTTGATACTCTGAGCATCTCAAATAATATTCTTTCCATATCCATAGTTTTGCACTGGCTACAATCTCAGACACAGACATCAAAAGTGGATTAACGAAACCAACACTGCTGGATGCCACTAATCCTTTAATCGTGATAACTGATTCTGTTCTGATATATTTTAAAGTTTTAAAGTTTAGATTTGTGTTTCTGTCAGCAGTTGTTGTACTTTTGCTGATCACATCATATATAATTCCGTCACTTTCTTGACAATAACATGCAATCGTACATCTAAGTCATTTGATTTATATATACTTTAGTAGGGTGTAGTAAAAAAATAAAAAAGTAAGGGAGAAAAATAAGCATGAGCATTTAGCACCTTATAATCACAGCACTTTTCCTTCAGGGGTCGGTGGAGCTGTTTAACATGTTTAACATTTCTCACATGGCCAGAATGCAAATGTTGCCTCATGTCTGATGTGTACATAGGCATAACTGTTTATGTTCACCATTAAAAATTTATTGCATAATGTGCTGTGTTATGATTTGTTTAGAGGTCCAAAATCAACCAGTAGGGAAAACCTGAGGTAAGAAGCTCCCCCACCATAATATAGTCAATGTTCATTTCAGGTCTAATCCTTAAATAGCATTGAAATGACTTTTCTGGTTTGAGGAAATCAATAGAAGTGGCTTTAAATGAGGACCACATACTGTATATGGGGACACATACTGTATATGAGGACACACACTGTATATGAGGACACATACTGTATAGAAGGACCGGAGACTTTATATGGGGACACAGACTGTGATTGTGGAGGAGGACACACACTATACATGGGGACACATTTTGTATATGGGGACACATATTGCATGTTGGGACACAGACTGTATATGAGGACCACAGACTTTATATGGGGACACATACTGTATATGATGACACAGACTGTATATGAGGACACAGACTGTGGAGGACACAGACCATATATGGGGACCACGGACAGGCTGTATATGCGGACACAGACTGTATAAATAAATAAATAAAATGGACCACAGACTGTATATGAGGACCACAGACTTTCTATGAGGACACAGACTGGCTGTGGACGAGGACACACACTGTACATGAGGACATATATTGCAAATTGGGACACAGACTGTATATGAGGACACAGACTATATATGTGGACCACGGACAGGCTGTATATGCGGATACAGACTGTATATGAGGACCACAGACTTTTTATGAGGACACAGACTGTAGCTGTGGAGGAGGACGCTGCAGGCAGCAAGGTGCTCATCTGACGCGCTGACGTCACCAAGTCTTTGACAGCACTTCCTGGAGTGGTGTTTGTTGTGGGAAATGTCCACGGTGCTGCTCAGCTGAGGATTTAGGCCACAGACACGGCGGGAGAGACGGCACAAACTACCGGGCTACACCACCTCCAAGCATGTGGTCGCGGCGGCTTTCGACCGGTATCAGATAAGACAGACGAGGCTGAGGAAGGACGAGGTGGAAATATCCCCGGACAGAGCAGAGCAGAGCCGCCGACAGCACGGAGCTGTCGCGATGTTGTAACTAAGCCATGGACAGCAGGATAAAGTAAGACCCTCCGAGTTTTGTGTTTACCCCTCTCCTCTGTCGCGTTTCGATATACAACTGTCGACCTAAAATGCGTTTCAGGATCGTAGCGTTAACTCGGAGCTGCATGCGAAATGCGAAGGAATGTTTGGCGTAATTCGAGCCATCTCCAGCAGTGGATTTAACAGCCAGGCCAGCTGGCTCGACAGCATTTGGGTCAGTCTGTTGCTGTGTCTACTAGCTGACCACCAATTAGCAGCTCCGCTAGCCAAGCACACAGCTTTAAATAGGTAACATGTGGACACGACACCGAGAGACCAGCTCCTGTGACCTGACTCAGTCCAGTTAACGTTATGTTGTCACATATAAGAGAACTCCCCTGTCTTACATACAGATTAAAGCACACTCAGCATTAGCTAACCTACTGGTATTGACTGATGGAAAGTAGGACAAGAGAGCCCAGGTCCACTTTATGAATGCACACGCAGTGGAATTTAATAGGAGCACAGTGGTTGTGAGTGCTAATGCTGAGTGCACACTTGTTGCCCATGGTTGTGATTATGTGTAACAACACCTGCGATTATTTCTCTTGAGTAAACAGCGTGCAATTCTTTTCAGGGAGAATCCAGAAAGAACATTTGATCTGGTTGTACAAGTGGCATGTCCAGCATCTGAAAATGAGGGTAGGTGATGTTATTATTTCCATTAATAATGTTCAGTCTGTCTGTAGTCTGCTTGATGTACACATGTATAAAGTTTCTGAACCTCTGAATGACATGTTTATGGATTGGTTGTTTGAACAATAGAAAGTTAATATCTATAACGTTATATCTTTGCTGCTTTTTGGTATTTCATATTAATGTATGTGTAACATCTCTTAATATATGTGAATGTGTCATTTCGAAATCTGGGAAATTTTGATAGGTGACACAAGATTAACATATTAATTAAAATAGTAATTCTACAGAACCATAGGTTCTCACACAAAATACTTGTTTTTAATTTATTTTTAATCAGTTAATCAGTCTGAAAATGACTAGTTGATTAGCATCAAATTAATCATTAGCAATTGCAGTAGCTGCTTATTCAACTAAGTCTTTTGTCAAGGAAAATTGCCAAACATTCTTGTTTATAAGCATTTGAAAAGTTAGGATTTAGGCTGTTGATGGTACAAAACACTACAAATGAAAATGCCACAGTGTGCTGTGGGATTTAGATGGATATTTTTCACAATGTTTTACATTTGATAGACTATACCAATAATAATTCAGTACAAAAAATAAGAATTTGCACTACCTGTGGCCCTCACATCCCACTTGATAAAGATGTTCATGGGTGTTTACCAGTTGTGTCTTTTTGTATGCGAAGTGTTTGCAGAAATGACTGTTTTTCCCCAGTTTGTAATTACAGTAATTGTAACACTGCACAGCCAGGATGCCATGTGAGGTTGGTAGCAGTTGCCGAATGCACTTGCACATTATTTTAAGTCTGGCAGCAAGTGTCACGGACACAGCATAACTGAGTTCAGTCTTGCACATTGAGACTAATCATTATGGCTGTGGTGTTATTATGTGTGTGTGATTCAGACGTTACTCTGTCAAGATCCTAAGTACAAGAGAAGGTCAACACTGAGTTCATCTGTAAAGTTGCAATGTCGGAGATGTTAGCAGCTTTAATATCTAGAGTTAATGTTATACATTCGTAATTTATTTAGACAGATTTGCCTGACCAGGGGTTCACCATTGTAGGCATTTTTCTTGCAACCGTGACCCCACAAAGATTGTTTTAGAAAGATCATGCTTGGGTCAGCAAGCTGCATTAATTGTTCTGTTGTTTGCAGTGGTCAAACATTCCAGCAGCGGTGACCACGACTAGCCTGGGAAATGACTGTGGCTAATGTAGAACAACACCATATTCTACCCTTTATGAATATGGGAAATAAAGTACGCCAAACTTCACATCAATATCCAGTGTCGCTCATAAGTCAAATATCATGTGAAAACATTTTCGCTGCATATTACACCAGCTGTCTTATTTTGCCCACTCAGTGTTGACTTTAAAGAGGTGTTATTGGAGGGTTCACTTGTGCAGCTGCTGAGCTGACCAGAGTAGACTGAAAGTTGTCCTTGGATGTAGTCCTCATATTGGATTTTAAACCAAACTCATAAACCACCAGCCTGCACTGTAATAACTGACTTCCTCCATGTATGATCTGGGGTCAGACTCATATCCGGACTCCTGCTCCCTGGAGCAAAGCTACAGAGCAACATTTGCACACCTCAGGTCAAATGGAACATACACATTCTGCTCAGTCATTCCACCAAAGTGCTCTCTCTGCCCTGACTTCTGATTGGATGTAAAAACATCTCTGCTGAGGAAGTTGCTATAATGTGGATATATGCTGTCTGCCAGGAGGAGCTTATGATTGTGGTGGATTGTTTTTTAAAAGAAGCAGTTTCAGATAACCATATGAGGAATGAGTCACTTCTCCCTGAATCTGATCAATTTCCCTTTCTTTGACTTGGCTTTAGCTGAAGTCTGGATGAAATGAAATGCTTCTTGAAAGTCAGAACTGTACGGAATGAATTGTTATTGTTTTCTGAGGTCTGAATGAATAGATTGTGTGTGAATATTACGGATATATACGTGTGTCAGGCCCTAAAATATGGCCTATCCCATAGCTCTGTTTGCATTTGTCTCCATGCTGTGGTGTGAGCTTTTACTGTGAGCTGAATGGGTTAATGTTATGAGTCATAACAGACAGGCTTTGGCCATGCTGTGAAACCTCACCACAATCTAGAGCTGTTTTTCTTACAGCCAAACATTAGGTGCTTTGCCAAAAAGTGGCACTTCACATTCACACATTATCTTCCCACTGCTTCGTGGAGGCAAACAAACAATAATGCAACCATGATGGACTATAATTAAATTGTCATAGCAACATGATGTAGAACGTTTGAACATTTGGAGAAGTGGTGGAAGGGTTAAGCTCTCACATCTCCTCCTTACAGTTAAAAGAATTCAAGTTTAATTTTAGATTGATTTTGGCTGCGTTTCTGTTATTGTGTGCTCCGTCTACCAGCAGTTTGGTTTAGCCTGCAATGCTTTTAAGTGACTGAAGAGGTGTCCTGTTTGAGTGAATGGAAGGCTTGGTGTGTGTGCAGAGTTTTGCTGATGCTGCATGGCTGTTTTGCCACCCTCACCACATCCTGGTACTACAGGTTTGAAACTAGATCCATGTGCAACAGCATGAAATGATGCCATTGTAGTGCAGATGGTAGTTTTCTTTGTTAATACTTGTCATGATCAGACTGCATTGTTTAAACTACTACAGGAAGACGAAAATAGCGTAGTCCTTTATAGATGGTCATTGCGCTGCCTATCCCTCAACTTCCTGTGTTAACTTGGTTTCACACCTTCTGTAGTCAGCAGCGTGCTTGCAGACAACACCCACATATTTGCAGACAGGCCTGCAACAAGCTAGTATTTTAATAAGGGGTTTCATGCTGACCTTTTAAACCAAGGGTCTCAGAATAAAGTGCTAAAGTTAACAGTTTCTTGACAACTTGATATTTCTTTCTACGATGGACTGTCACAAACTGTAACTGCATGAAGTCGTTACTGCTAGTGGGAATAACTAATCAATAAGTAATTAATCATTGTACAAGTTTTGATGTATATTAATAGACAGAGCAAGAGTGGCCCAACTAACAGGAATCTGGCTCTGGGGGTGATTTTAATGGCTGGACATATGCTTACTTTCCATACAGTTTGAATAACTGTAATGTGCAATATGACTGTTCTCTGAACCAGTAATGGTAGCATGGTGTGACTGTAGGAGCACTATAGTAAAAGGTGTTACTTCCCTGGTGTTCACCCAGCCTTAAGTAATCACCAACCTGCACTTTTTCATCTGATCTGTTCACTGTGGCGGCCTCCTCTGTAACCAAGGCTCCATTGTAATATTACAATGAAGTGTGCTGGATGCGTTTTATATGGGTATTTCTAGGGTGTACCCTGAAGATAGTGTGATATTTTTTTGTACATTGTGTGTCCGTTTGCTAAATGATGAGCAACAGAGCAGGAGTGACAGTTTTGATTGACCGCAGTGTGTTCTGAAAAATGGAATATTTCAGGTTTGTAACATCTAATTTTGTAGTTGTTAGTCTGAAGGCAGCACTTTCAGTACATTTTGTTACTTAGTATTTCACCTGGCAATCGGCCAATGTAAGATAAATTGTGTGCTTGTTTCACTGTTGTGTAGTGCTCACACATTACAGATCTGACTATAGGGACATGAGGTGTTCTGACAACACAGCCATGCAGTCACTCTGAATGACATGGGTTTTGTTGCTGTTGATACATGACCTATGCTGGTGATGCGTGCCATAAAATCAAGTCTGACTCACAGGCATCCCGACCAAGTTTATGTCTTGCTCTGGCTAAGGAGAGTACTGCTAATTTGTAAGTGTGGAGCTAAAGGCTTGTCATTTACAATAATTAACTCTGCCAGTGTTCTGAGTGTGTTCCTGCTGGACAAGATCCCAATTATTACTCCCATGGGTAGGTTTGATTTTCCCTGCCTTTTGGCAAACACTGTTAGCAACGTAACATCAGTAGTGGAGGTAGTCCGTCGCCCTAACAGATTTGATTGTAAAATGTGCGCTGTGAGATTGTAGCAAAGTAACGTTTTCTGAGTTGTTTCAATCAGCAGTCTCCTTTAGTCTTCACTGAAAATTTGTCAGTAATTCTAAAGAGCATCAGCATTCCACAACAGACGTGTTGATGGAGGGAAAAAAATCAACAAGAAAATAAAGCTCGCAGCTACAATAGTGGCAGTGTTCATATCTGGACTTGGCCCGACACTTCTAACCATGGATGTGTGGATAGATAACAGACACTGGCCCTTTTTCCCCATGCAGGTCCATGGAGACCTGGCCTCCCTGTTCAGCCCGAGCTCAGTTCCGCTTAGCTCTGTTGGCTCAGTGCTCTGTGGATGCTCAGGCTGTGAGCAAGCGTTGCCTGAGAGCGTGACTGGCATGCTAGCTACTAGCGGCCCTGGCTACATAAAGCCATATTGATGTGCTTCCAAGATGCTGCCAAAGCTAGCAGATGACGCTAATGCTGCCAAGGCAGTAGGTGGGGACAGATGCTACCTGTCCTCGCCCGCTCCCTCCAGCCAGATTGTTCCCACTAACAAAGCAATAAACTTAATAGATCAGCATATCAATTTTACAGCAACACTCATGCTGCAATTAGGGGAATGATTTACTATTTTAAAAAAAAACCTCAATGATGACTGCTTTGTTAGCACTGATACCTCACTGGATTAAGGTCTTGGGTTTGAAACCTGGTCGTAGTTGTGCTATGTTGGTTTTACATACTATTTTCTATTCATGCTTACATTTCCTTTTTCTGAATATCTTCCATAGTTCAGACAATTAAGTCAGATGTACTTTGAGCACTAAATTGTGATGAGCGTGTGAATGAGTGAATGTGAATGTTTTTCCTAGCCTTCCAATAGAATGGCATTCTTGAGAATCTGTATAACATATAAAATCCTCTACCCTTAGAGGATGGATGAAAGCACTTTTTGTTATCTTGTCTCCAGCTCATGTTTGTAGCTGTCAGTTGTATACCTTTGAGCATGTGCCTTTTTTGTCTGAGATAAATGACAAATTTATCGCCTGCGTCAGTATCTCAACATAGCTAGTCACTAGTAAAAAAAAAAAAATGCTGCAGGAGGTTTAACTGTTTAAAATGTATAAGTGCTCTTGCATAGGTTTTGGGACTCCTCCTGCAGATGAAGGAAAACCAGAAAGCAAAAGCACAGAGCAGACATATTTCACCCTTTCATTCACATATAGCTTTACTTTGTCCAATTATGAAAAGTTACTTTTGTTCTGTATTCTAAGAACATTTTTGCTGAGACCCGGAGGTCTCATGGTGTCACCTACTGTTCGCTAGTTAGTTATCAGCCTTCTTCCCTCTCTGCTGTAGCCCCCTCAAGCAGCACTGTGATGTTCATTTTTTTCCTTTGGCTTTCACCCCTTCCCATTTCCACCCTCCATATTCGAAGAGCAAAACTCCTGTGTGGCAGAACTTTTAGAAAAGGTTGAACATTGACATTCTGCAAAATGTCAGAATTGCTCCTTGACCCAAGCGTTGCTGGTTCTGAAGTCTGATTGGATACCAGCTGTGTGTTGAGGTCACGGTGGGCTCACACTAAGACGGGAGGCCATTGGAGTACTAACAGATGCCATGGCAGCAAGGAGGGTGTTGATTGGTCATTAGAGAGGCCACACTCCTCCACTCACACTCCTGAGAGGACCCCAGGGTTTCACACTTTGTTTATCTCACAACCCTTCTGCCTTTTCCTTTTGTCTCACCCATATGACTTTCCTAAATTGGCTCTTTGACGCAGAAACAGATATCATCCAAGTGTTTGTTATCTTTAATCTGTTTCCTCTGAATAGTATTGAGGAAGTCTCTCAACTTCCCTGCTATGGTAATGATCTCAGTGTGAGTGAACTTTGAAAAATTCCCTCCCACTCCGTGTCTAGAGTGTATAGGGTCATGCTCAACCCGTAGACCTAATTTTTTGTCTGCATTCAGGCCCCATCAAACTAAACCAGTAGACATTTATAGTCTCTTATGTCTAGTGTCTGATTTTAGTCTCCCAGAAATTATGTTCCTATACAACCAAATTGTCAATTACATTTTTAGACAAAAGTATTTCCTGCCAGATAAGATCTGTTTGAGGGGTTTCACAAATACATTTCAAATAAACCTGTCTTAAAATTACTTTACTGTCACTGCTTTTCAGTCACTCATCATCTTGGTAACCCAGAAAATGGAGGATAAGCTTCAAACGTGTTCTGAAAGGCTGTATTTGAACACAACCTGTGCCATTTTCCTAACCCTAAGTACACAGTTTTTGTACCTAAACCTAACCAAACCAACTGAAAACCGAAAGAAAAATAAAGAGTGGAAAAAATTTTAAGTCTAAGAATAATGGTCCCTCATGGGCTGACTTATGCCTCCATCTTCCCCTCTTACCTCTTACTTCATTGATTATACTCCCTTGCAGACAGAAAGCTGCGCACAACACGGACCATGGTTTTTATTGCAATATTTTCTAGTCCTCTTGGAGTCCACTGGGAGGACTGGGAGGACTCCGATGCCTACATGCGCAGTTGTTCAGCGTCTACGTATTCTGCACATGTGTATGACGCTAAGCACTACTGCCATCGTAGCATAGTCGCCACACAGACTATCCATGCAGATGCAAATCTCAGGGCTGCATGGGGACAACCCAGGAAAGGATCTGCAACTGTTGCAGCCTGAAATTTATGCCACGTAGACCCTAGCGAAAGTCTGCTAGGATCCACATGACATAAATTTTTATCTGTAACAGTCTACGCAGATCCTTCTGAGGACGTCCCTGTGCAGCCCAAAATTTGTCATGCAGACCCTAGCGGACTTTCACATGTGTAAAGTACAACACTTGCCTTATGTGGACATTGTGAGTTGATTTCAGTACCAGTAGTAGGGAGTGATGCATGACTGTTTGTAAAACTGCATCACATGTATGAAGATCAGAACCATGTTAAAGAGGTTCAGCTAGATTAATTATATAGCTGGATGCGGCTAATAACAGAATGTCCAATTTACAAATTCTGAGCAGAATAAGTAACATAAATATGGATGATAAATGTGACGTCATGGTTTGATCCAGTTTTTCATCTGTACACTACTATACTGCTGCACAGTAAGCTATAATATAAGACTGATTTATATTTAAATTTCTTTTCGAGATGGCAGAGTTGGCCAGCTAATGCTCTTCTCAGTGCTCTCCAGCTTTGCTCTTTTGTTCGTGCCTGGAGTCATTTGTAACTCCCCACTCACAGTCACTCATCCATTCAGTTACTGTGTAGTGGCCTGCTGCTGACTGGGTCTAATTCCAGCTCTTTTCTTATTTAAAAGAGATGGAGGCAAGCGTTGTCCTTATATTTCTCCATGGCCTGTCGTGTTTCAGATTATATGGAGAACATTTAACTTTTGCAATTGTTTAAGTTAGTTTTTGCCCAGTGCAGATGCATGGTATGTGAATTGTTACTCAGGTCAGAACACCAACGAATTGCCAAGTAAGAAGAATAGACTTTTTGGAGATGGCAGTAATGATAACCTACAAACATTACAAGGGATTTTTATGATTTCCTCCACTTTTAATGCAGGGACATGTAAAATTGCCCCCAAAAATAACCTAAAATGATGTGCCCTTGATAATCTAATGTTGTTGGTCTGGCAGCAGGTTAGAGTTCTGTTTGTGTGGAGAGTGGAGACAAAATTCAACATTACTATTCTCTGCTCATTCATTCTGTCCAGAAACTTCTACTTGTTCTACTCATGTCTCCTGTCTCTGCTCGTTCTTCCTCTTGCATATCAACCTTTTCTTTGTGATCACACCGTTGTTTCCGCAGTCACACACAAGGCGCAATCCTTCCCTGCCACTTTCTGATTATCACTCGTAATGACAGGGACAGATAAACCCTACAGGGAGTAGAAAGTGGAAACTAGGGCTTTTCAGGTGGTGCCATGTGACCGCCATACACTTTGGCACATATACAGTACACACACACACACACACACACACACACACCCTTCATCATAGCTGCTGGTGGACTTTTCTGTCGTTTTCTTCAAAAGAAAGAGAGCTATTGGCCAAAGCATGAAGAAGTGGGGTAAAATGAGACAGGGTGGGGTAGGGAGGAATGAAGGGAAAGAATATGCTGATGGCAGTAGTCTATGAACCGAGAGGTGAGATACATGTGGGGGTTGCTGGCTGAGCTCTCCCACTCACTGACACAGCACTGAAACTCCAGGGGCAACCAGTTTTTTGTGTGTGACTGTGTGATAGCAGGTACACGTTTAGGGGTACGGTGTGTGTTGTGCATGTATGGCTGTGCATGCGTATGCACGGCAGCATGGATGTGTGAGGCTGTGCATGAGATGGAGACAACCAAGCTGTGAGAGCTGCAGGAGGCTCATCTGAATTCACTAATGCTGCCAGACTGGGAGAACATGGAAAGACTTCTAGGCACTGACACTCACAGGCTATTTTTAGACTTCCCCTTTCCACGGCAAAAAAAAGTGGGGAAAAGTAGGGACCCGATCAATAATTTAAAATGAGATGATTCTGATGAATGGAGTAGAGTTTCATCACATTACCCCCACTTGCAGTCTCGCAGCAGTGTTGTTGGTGGCTTGTTTTTGTGTTTGTGCGCGTCTGTGTGCATGCGCTATGCGTCTTTATGTGATGGCAGAGGAATTTATTCCCCTGTGACCACTCTCAAGCTTTGCTCAAAAAAGCTGTGGGAATTTTATGTGTTTAAAAATAAAAACCACGAAGTAAAGGCTAGGATAATGTCCAGCTGAATTTAGCTTCCAAAAACTGCATATGTGTTATCTTGATGCTAAGCTTTTCTTCACATAAATCATGTCAGAGGATGACAACTGATGGCCAGGAGTATATATGTTCAGCGCAGCAGATGGCACAAGCCTGTACAACCAAACACACACAGTTACACGCCCACAAACACACAAAACCAATTATTTTGAGTCAAAGAACAATGATTGGCTGGTTCTTATGCATGTAATACCAGTGTGGCCTAGTTTAGCCCACAAATGAACAGGATTAGTACAGCCCCTGCTTTAATTTAGCTTTGGTGATGTTAATCTGTCCTAGTCTGGCAAATTGGATTTCATAAAAAATACTGTGCTCAAAAATATGTTGACTTTTGTGACTGTCATGTAGAGCACATTTTATGACGACAGGATTTTAACAGGATTTGGGGTTGACTCACTTTTCCTGACGACATCAGCCAGCCCACTTCTGTTGTCGTGTGCAGTGGGAGTGATAGTCAGTACCAGAGGCTCATAAATCTTTTCATCCAGGTTACCAACCATGTTAAACAAGACACCACTTTCTCTGAGATTGTCCTGGAACCTTTTTTTTTCTTCATATAAATTAGAGCTGATTACAAAAGAATGCACTCATCGACTGTTGTCTTTTTTGTATTGTATCATTAGCAAATGACATATGATATAAGACCTTGGTCATTTTATTTCTTAAGCATCTTCAGCATTCTGTAAATCCCACTTTTACATGAATAGAAAAAGCATAGAAAGACAGCAAGTGCTACAAAGGATGCAGTTTCAGGTTGCATTCTGGCCTCGCTGGGCTGCTGCCAGAAGGACTGATGTAAACTGATCTAATAGATGACTGATTTAAAAGACAGAAATGTGTTTTCCCCGGCAATTAAGGGAATCAACCTACTTATTGACATGATTTGAGTTCTGGTATCCTGACATCTAGACTGTTGTCCGTTAGACCTTAATTTTGTGACCAAGGCGGAATCCAAGTCAAGCAGAACTACTAGTACAAGCCTACTGTCTGTGCTGTCATTTCAGCTTCTACCCTCACTATTTACATGTCAACAGCTATACCCTTAGGCTACGTCTCTCCACTCAAGGCTGCTCCTACGTTGCCTAACACCACACAATTACTGTGAAGATGATGGCGTTTACATGCGTGTGGTAGCCCTACTGGCCCTTAATTTGGGTTCTGGCCTATTTTTTCAGGACAGAAAATATAGGTCAATCTTGATGCCTTTGTGAATGTCTGGGACCATTTATCATAGCAAATCATGTAATTCACCCACAAGGTCTTTGTTTTCATGTAGACGTACATACATTTATCCTCACCTTCCAGTACTTCATCGACCTTTCAAATCTTCCTGTCCAATGCACTGTTGTTGAGTGTTGTTCTTGAAATGTGGAATATTCCTTATTTATATCACTCCATGGATAAGATAAGCCTAAAAGTGGCATGGACGCCTAAAACTCCATTCAGACTAATAATGTGGGATTAACCTCCATTTTTGGTCATTTGTAATAGATTAAGATACATTATCCAGTTCGGTCTTAGGGCTTGCTCATCACCAGCTTCACCAGCTTCACCCGCTCTTCCTCTAATAAAAGATACATGAGTGTAGAGTCTAAGTGACTAATATATATTTGTGCATTCTACAGTTAGCAAATAAAAGAAATCCCATTAAGTTGCATCACTCTGCCCACAAAGTGAGTCAGTGTAAAGTCTTGTAGCAATCATATTTAATGAACTGAACACAGAGGACTCAACTCTGTGAAGCAAACATATGTAAATTTATAATAAAACTTTGTCTTTTAATTTACTACTCTGTCAACTGGGGCTTCATGACAGTAACCAAAATGATAATTAGGATTATTTTGACCTATACTGAGGTCACATTGGTTTTGATCTCAGTTATTCATTGATTATAGGGACAAAATATGTATTTTTAGCACACTATCACATTAAAATAAACACAGCCTTGCTTTCACTTCCCAGTTAGGCTATATTCCTGCTAATGTACAAATCTTTGCGTCAAAATAAAACTTAAAAAAGGTTCTTCTTCACCTGAATTCAATACCTCTACTGGAGGCCAAGTACAAATAAAATTGTACCTGAAATGTTTCACTTGCTAAAAGTCTGCTAATTGATTGAAACTGCATATTAATTATTTCTTTTAATGCATCACATATAGGCTACATTAGTCAGCCGTGCACAGAGAAACCTCTAGTGTCCACTCAGATACTGCAGCAAACACAACTCAGACAGATGTGTGACCATAAATTACTTTAAAAAGAGTGAAACAAAGTCTTCCGATGTCAGAATTACCCAAATTGAACCAAGAGATTTTATTTACATGTACTGTTTATTATGAGCAAATTATTTTAAATGTCATTATTGCACTCAATCGCAGTCATTCAGTTGTAGGAAGCCAAGACTGTGACAGATACTAATATTCAATCAAATTTTCTGTGCTACTCTCGACAGAAAATTAATCAACAACAATTTTAATAATTCATTAGTTGTTTAAATATTTTATCAAGTAAAAGTACCATTCTGGTTTCATCTTGAATGCTTGTGTGTTTTGTGTGCTTTACATGATTATAGATCAAATATCTTGTAGGTTTTGGGTTGTGGTGAGATGAACAAGCAATGTCCCCTTTGCTCTGACATTCTGACAAATCTGAAAGTAGCTGCTTGCTGACCTATCGTCTTCTTAGTCCCAGGTAATATCTGCTGAATCACGGGTTGTCTAAGTCCACTTTTATGATTCCTATGTGGTTCAGAAAACATACGAGATGAAGCACAGTAAAATGATAATGCCTTGTGAGCCCTAAGAAATGCAAATTTAGCTTCTTTGGTTAATTGTCAAAACCAGTAATAACTTTTGTTTACTCACAAATGTGGGCAGATTGGAATGTTGAAGGGTGAGTCATAGGCATAGTTGTTCACTGTGTTGGATAAAATCAATGGTGGATTTGATAGTAGCAAAAATAATGGAGCATCCAGTATCTTCACTGTGAAGCTGTTTCCCCTTGTTCTCGGTGTGCAGTGTATCATATGACCACCTTTATATAGTTTAATTATCACACAGTAAGTTTAAGCACATTTGTCAGTTACAACCCTGACCTCATTTAAAGGTGAAACTAGAGACTTACATAGAAATAGTAGGAAACGGGGGAACGGTTGAATTTTCTGCACTGCAGGGGCCACTGTTCTCCAAGTGGCCTACACAGGTTTTCCCCCTGGAAGTTGTCGTTCTCCAAAACTCAACATCCACTTTTTCTGCTGAAGCCAATTACATTTTGGAGAAGTGTGTGTGTGTATCTGTGTATGATTGAGTTTTGGTGGCTGGATAGAGTTTGCTCGGTATTTTTCTGTCAGTATTTCGTCCATCATTCCTGCAGAGCATCGAGAGCCCTGTAAATGTGTTTGAGATTAGGCGCTATTGTACGCTTTTAACAGATACAGATATATTGTCATTCCTGTGGAAAGATTGCCTGACTGACTTGACTGCCTGACTGAGAGCTGTCTGTCTGTCAGCCTTTGCATGTGAACTTCAAATCACAGCTCAGCAGCACCGAGCATGTAGCCGCCAAAGGCAAGGCTTTACACTGTCATCAGCACCACGCAGCCGCCTCTGGGTGCTGTGCCATATGACATTAACTGAGATCGATCCCCTCCACACCTCAAGGAGCTGCTGTGCTACACACAGTGTTTTCTCTGATGCTGTAACCACCACCTCAGAGACTAGAAAAGGAACTGACAATGACCTGATCATCAGTTTTCCTAAACTTTACAAACTGTACACCCAGAAACTAAATTTTGTCATATTTATCAGACTACAGTGCCAAATCTGTCACATGACACCGCACCAAAAAACAAAACAAGTCCTACTTGCCAACAAAGCTTCTTTTACCATACAGCAACCATAACAGCAATTTACTCAATACATTCAACAAGGTTTGTAATTAAGGGACACTCTTGGTACAGGGTATATTCTTGGCTTGATGCATATTATTTTAGTAATAGAGTTATTAAGTTACTCTGCTTTTATAGATGTTGTTTTCGACAAAGGCAGATGGTTGGACCATATGGAGAGAATTGTGTGATTATGTGAAGATATGTTGGTTTTCCAGCCAACCAGCCAGAGATGGAATCATCACCCACCCAACCACTGCTGCTGCAATCAGTACTCTGTGGTTTACTCCCATATCGCATGTATTTGGAAATAAAAATGTAGGTCATATCATGGATTTCAGGTTATACCTCAGATTTTAGGGCACATCACTATCTTAATGTAAAGGCTGTATTTTGTTGTGCTGCAGCAAATATAGTAAAGAGAAAGTTGGAGACAAGTCTGTCTCGGGAGATACCAGTTTGTTTTTTTCTTAGCTTACGAGGCTAACACCCTCCTCCTCCCAACAAACATGCTGTGTGTGTGTGTTGTGTTGAAGATGCAGTCATGCGGAGCCAGTGTTTGACATAATGTTGGACCAGTATGGAATCTGACTGGGAATATCAACGCTGATATGTGGTGATACACAGAGGCTGTCACAAAGGTTGCATCCATATGCTGTGCCACTCATTCGTGAAGCTGTGAAATTGGGTTGCATCCCAACTAGCCTGGAGACAGTATCGCTTTCACTTCTCTCTTTCTGTCTCTGTCTCTCGCTCTCCACCTCCTCTCCCCCTTTCTCTCTCTCCCTCTCTCTTTCAGCTCATCCCACTGAAGCATTTTTCTCACATAGCTGGAAAGACGGAACAACTAATGTGGCATTAATAGGGTCACATCATCTCCATGCAGCTCTTTCTTTCTTCTCCTTCCAGCTGAGACTGTTGTTTATCTTCTTCAGATGTAGCTGTAGAAATGGCTTAGAAATCCCCCAGGCCAACATCTCTCACATGTGAAGTCTGCCAGTTGGGTTTTTTGGCTGGTAAAGCAGGCTCTACCTTAGAGGTTGTTTTCTTTTTGTTTATTCAGATTTTCAAGCTTTGGAATTAAATTTTATTACTCCTTTGCAAATCTAGACCTATTTATAGACCTAATCTAGATCAACATTTTGATAATGCTTGTTTTAAGAAGTTATATAGCCTTTAACGTGTTATGCATCACTATTTAGATCTATTGATTAATCAATCTAATATCAAACATTAACATGCTCTGATTTAATCCAGTTAGTTTTATGAGCTACCCAAGGCTTTAACTACTTCTCTCAGTTCTCAATCCTCATTTGTAACAACATAGTGTGACCAATCAGTATTAGTGAACTTAAGGAGCATATCATAGTTTAAGAAGTTTCTCTTTTCTCCAAACCTCTGCTCACTAAATCGGCATGAAATGTAATGCCATTTGCCGTGTGCAGTGCGAGACTTGATAGGCAAAAGGGGAAAAGAATGTATTAAACGTCTGTGAGTGAGTTCTTCTTTCTGCTGGCCTTTGAAAGATGCCAGTTAATCTGCTTACTCCTTTAATTGTGAGTAGAGGGGTTGGGCCTCCTCCCGGCCAGAATAAGACTACTGATCCAGAAGTAAAACGATGACCACTGCAGTTATTCCTTCCTTTAGGTTGTGCAACCCCCCTAGTTTTCTTTAGCCACCCCTCATCTCCTCCTCCTCTACCATCCCCTCCCTCAGAGGGAAGAAAGCTCCTTGTTCTGACAATAGACATTTTTTGCCATATGTTGGCTTGACATCTTCATCAGGTTCACAGCAGGTTACCTTAGTTAACTTTCACTCCACTGCCTGATGGGATTTTCTCCCCCTGTTTCTCCAATCGGCCCGGGCTCAAAGTCTAGACGGCCTCCGAGGCAGGGTCCTCCTAGCCCTGTGTCCACAATGGCCGTATTGTGGACGCTTAGTAGTGGTAGCTTCCTCCAGTTACAGCGAACAGGCTAGTGCTAAAACAATGCTTTTGTCCAGGGGCATACGAGGGGGGCCTAATCCACTACATACTGTGAAATAAATCTCTCTCTGAGATGAGAGTGAGCGAGAGAAACCGAGTGAATGAAATCATTGCCAAGGAGGTTAGAGTGCAGCAGTTTAACCCCTGGCCAAGAAAGAGGGAGGAGAGGAGGCAAAGGGAGTGGGAGAAAGGAGGAACAAGGAGAGGCAGGCGCTACATCCCTTCATCTCTGGAGCACGGATGGAGGAGAGGGGCTGCCGGTGGCTTTCACAGCCTCTCTTCTCACCAGAGGAGCTGCTGTTCACCATATGGGATTTGGCCTCTCTTAACAAACAGGCCCCCTATTCACTCACAACACACATTCAGTCGTTCATGGAATAAGGTGAAAAAAGTGCATTTTTTTATGCCTTTAGAACACTGGATGGCCATGAGGGCTCTAAGTCTGTGTTTGATTCACATAGTATAGAGAATTATAAACTAGAGGCTTTCATCTAAATGTGTATTCACCCTGGATTTAGGGTTAGGCCTTTTTTGTGTTTTACTGAAGTCTCTCTCAGTTTTAAAGCCAGAACCATGCATTCAGGCCACCGTTATTGAGCTGCTGAGGTGATCCTATAGAAACACTGCGCACAAACATGCCTCTGCACTGTGGGCGTTTTTCATGTTTATCATATGCTATTTCCCGGGAGTTTGAAAAGGCTATTTTTATAAAAACATGTCATTCAAAGTAAGTGCGATGGATTTTACTTTTTGAGTTTAGTGACAAAATGACTTAGACTTGAAAAAACTTGCTGTGCAGCACTGGCCAGTGTGAGGTTTCTGACACACTAGCGTTGTGTGCCAACTTTTTCCTCCAGCCAGCAGCATTAGGAATGACATCCTTTGCCAACAGCTTCTTTTTAGCCTACTTGAAAATCCCAAGAAGCATAGATTTATATGCCAAGCTGAACATGCCAGCATTTTTCATTTTTAGCCTACTTGGATGTGCCAGTAGACATAGATTTATACAGAGAGTTACAGAAGTGAGAGGTAAAGTGGTAGGCTTATTTCTTGTTTCTCCCATGTTTTCAGTGCATCTATGTGTTGCTAGTTTATTCTGTTTAATCCTGTCACGATTGATGATCCACCTGAGTAGGTAGGAGAGAAGTGGTGTCAGTTGCGAGAGGCTGAGGTCTACCTCCCACTCTTAGGCAAACCATCCATCTCTTCCCTCACCGCATCCTTCCTCCTCCCACTCCTTTCCTATTGCCCCGCTCTCAGTTCCCAGCACCCTTCACCCATTAACCCTCCCTTCTCTGACTTTCAAAGACAGGTGCCTCAGAAATAGCCAAAGCATTGATTTTTGACCATATCAACCACCACCGCCCCCCCCCTCTCACCAGTATCTGTGTCACGGCTCAGGGGCTGCCTGCATGCTGCCCCTGTTGTGACTGTTGGAGGTCAGCCATGTTTGAAGCCCTCAGGGATCAATGGACAAGCTACTGTACTGTAAATATTCACTCCTGAGCTTGCTATCTATCTGTAAACACACATCCACTACGGTACACATTTGCACACAGCACACGTGCACTTTGCAAACACAGACCAGTGGTCACTCCTCGGGCTCGTCGTCACATTTGCCCACCTCCATTTTCTCGGGTGTGAATGGAGGAATCTAACTGCCGATAGGTGATTTCAATTCAATTCTCACCCACTGGATCTGTTTACGCTCCAACAGGGTGAAATATGCTATAGGTTGTTTTCACCTTGTCACTCTAGCTGCCACTGGTGTCACATAAAAAGGACTGTTTTTATACTGCGTGCAGCAGCTCTTTATACATTTTGTCAACTGTAGGAAATGCAATAAACACATATTGAATCGTTCACATTTTTGGCTTCAGTGGAGATAGATGAGGGAGTGGCAGATGTCTAACAAGTCACTGTATTATGCAAGGAGGCCTAAAAAGAGTGGTTTGCATTGAAAGATGTGTTAAAGAACAGGTAGCAGGCCATGGGAGGAGGTGTATAAAACAGCAGGAAGTGGTTGATTGGTGTAAGAAATGGTAGAGATATTGCTGAGGTGTCCTGAAGCAAGGCACTGCATGTCTTGCAGTTGCAGCGCTGTATTTGCAAAGATGTTACGTTGCCATTAACTATTTGTGTGTGTGTGTACTTACGCTGCACATGGCTGCATACGCCATTGCTCTTGTCCTCCAGAACCCCTGTGTCTCCAACTTTGTCATTTTTTATTGCAACTGACAGCTACCATTGTCTGCTGAATGCTGAAAATGTTTTATGACCTTGTGAGCAAGCCAAAACATTTATACAAGACATGTGTAAAATCCACAGCCTGTGTTTTGAAAATGGAACACCCCCAAAAGTCCAAATCCTCAGAGGCCATGGACAGAATGCCCATAGATGTATTTTCAGCGCATGGACTTGCTTGCCTTGCAAAGCAAGTTATGAAAATGACAAAATTATGAGTATGCTATTTGCACCTCAGATATTTTAAAGTGCCTAAAAGAAAAAGGATTTGCACGGGCTTTGTCTGCATGTTTTACAGCTGACTTTGGTATTGCAAATTTCAGAATGAAATGTATCATGGAGCTCTTATTGTTTGTGTGAGTGTGTGTGTGTGTGTGTGTGTGTGTGTGCGTGTGTGTGTGTTTGAAGGAGGGGAGGGTGGATTAACCGGTGCAGGATCTGTCATGGTGACATTTGTGTCCCCTGGCGGAGCAGCAGGGTTCCTCTTCACCTCCGTAACCTTCAACTTTCAGCCTTAACCCCCTTCAGGCCCCCTCTCGCGTCCACCACACGCCCAGCACGTCCAAAGGGAGGGGTATATGAACGCAAGAAAGTGAGAAAAATAGAGAGGGGGGTGCAGAGAAGAGGACAAAAAGCTGCAGGGGAGGGCAGGAGAAAAAAGGTTGTGGTAGAAAAAAAGAAGTAAGCATGGGAGAGTGAGGAGAGAAGGAGTTCCGGAAATGAGGCAGAAATGGGATGAATACGTGAAAGAAACAGTGGAAGAGAGAGAGAAGGGAAGCAAGAGGAAAAATGATTGGCAGTGAGATGTGGAGGAAGAATAGAACAGAAAGAATAAGCGCCTGTAGGAAAGAAAGGAAGGTGCACACAGGATGGAGCAGAAAGAGGACATATGAATGATAAAGGAAGGTGTTTGGTAGTGCTCTGAAGTTCTCATGTGTCCCCAGCTGCACAAGGAAAAGTCTTTGTGTGTTGTTGCGGCTCACTGTTGTGCTCTGCATCTCTTTATTCATGCACCTCTCTTGCTCTAAACCGGTCTCCCCCTGTGTGACTCCACACTAAACTGAACATGTCTATTCAACATGCATTCAATTTTTTGGAAAAGAAGTGCTGATCTGAAGTTCATTTGGTCAAATGACATGCTCATGTATCCGTATACTCCTTGATTGTAATCCCTTGTGGACAGTACGGGCATGTAGTTGTTATTATACTATTTTATGGTCTGCGGGGATGCCACAAGGAGGACTGCTTTCGATACATGCACAGTATGTATCTTATGCTTTCCTACACTTCTGCCCTTGTAGTGTATAGCTGCTGTGCGAACACAAATTTTGCGCTGCATGTGCACATCCACAGAAGGGTCTGTGTGGACTCAGACTTGGGGACATGATTAAATTTACATTATGCAGACCCTAGTGGATCCATCATGTATGCAGGACGCAGAATGAATTACACCGGCCTAAGCTTTCTTTGTGAACAAAGAAGAGACAGGAAGAACTAATGGTAATTTCAAGTTATCTTAACTAACATTGTTTTTTGTCATTTAGTTTAACCAAAAGTCAAAAAACTATTACATAAGTATTCAGTTTATAGAATTTTGAAACTTATGTACAGCAACAAGTCCTCAGTTTGACCAGCAAATGTTGATGAACAGCTTCTGAGATAATTGATTGTGAAATTGTCAGCTGTTACTTTTCTGTTGTTCAGCTATCACTTAACATCTAACATCTAACCACAGATCATTCCTTCCTTCAGTTTTTTCTCTGCCTTTCAGCCATATCAGAAAAACTGAGTAGTAAATATTTTATTAGAATGACTACCCTTAAGCATGGGGCATTAAGCTAATCGTCAATGCAGAGAGGATCATAAAAACTAATACTGTAATCACTGGTACCAGAGATAAATTAAAGCATATATAAATAACCAATTACATTTATAACTAGAAGTGACCCTCTGAACACCAAAACCTGCCAGCAATTTTGAAAGGCATCTAAACTAAAAACTAAAAATCAGACTATTTCGTCAAAAACATCTCATTTAAAAATTTGCTGAAATGTTCTGTGCAGTGACCAGATTCAGTAAAAAAATAAAGATGTTGCACTACTTGGTGCAACCGAGAAGCCATTAGAGACTCAACTGGCACCAGCAGTCATATGGAAAAACTTCTCGGCTGAACTGCAGGCTACATACTACATTGTCTAGTGTGTGTTGAACGGAGTCCATTTATTGGCTTAAATGTGTTGCAGACCCTGTCAGAACTTGATCTTGAATTCTGTCACAGTCCTCCTGTCTTTACAGCTTACATAGAGCCCAGTGTGAACATGGACACTGGCAGTAAGAATGTGTGGAATGTAGAGAAAGATTTGTTCTTTACAATTCGAGCCATCCCTGTTTTCATACCTACACACACACCTATACACACTGTAAAAAATAGGCAGTGGGGAGCCATAAGTGACACACCACAGCACTGGACACAACAAGCCTCCCTTCCCTTAACCTCCTGTCCCTCTTCCTCTGTCCTGTATCATTCTCCAGCAGCAGTTCCCATCCTCTCACCCAGTAAATAAGCATAAAATAGCCCTAACTGTGGCAAATCATGGGGTAGGAAGAAGGGGGGGTGGTCAGAGTTGCAGTGTAGAGCCTTGAGCTCTGCTCTGTTCTTTCTGTGCCGCTCTTTTCAGGATGGGGCCCATGAAATTATCCAACAGGATTATGTAAGGCATCATGGATTCTGCTGCGTCCTGTCATCCGTGTGTCCATTGTATTCCTGTCTCTCACAGAGAGCCTGATGTGTTAGCCATGAAGCTACTTTTCACATTGTGTGTCATTTTTACTAAAGTAGTGGTCATCTCCTCGGCCTTCATAAATATCGACATCACTTTTTGGCCCACATGCTCAGAACAGGATCATAGCCAAACATAGCCCTTGTTAAAATGGTCATACATCTATCAAGTGGGGGACTTAATCAGCCTCATAGTTTATACCTGTTGACCTCACATGTGTTAATGTATAGTGTCTTTTAATGTTTGGTGTCTGAGTAGATGGTGTGTTCACGAGCCTGTGGGGCTTTTGTTTGTCCCTGACAGTGGACTTGGCATATGAGAGCTCTTCTCTTCATACCCTTGCTGTTCCTGCCAGGGTCACATTGTGACCTTAGAGCTGTGGAAGCCATGTTTACCAGAGACCCCTGTGTTCAGACTATGGCTGGGTGACTGCTTCTTTTCAACCACATGGCTTAAGCCTGAGACAAACTAGGCTCTGTATGAAGTTTGGAAGCTGGCTTCAAGATAGACGCACACATGTTGCAAGAGTGACACTAAGGCAACAGTAGGCTGAGCTGCTTATTAAAGCAGATTAAATGGTTATTTTGTGCAGTTACTTGTGAGTACTTGTCGATTTGCCAGACTTATCTTTTGTGATCCAGGTGCATCTTGACTGTTATAATATCAAACTATTAGTTGCACTCTGTCCTCATTACCTATGTAAACATTAATAACCTGCTAAATCTTCCTATGTTTTCTCAGACTGCGGCTAATGATTCTTTTGACTGTTGGTTGATCTATCATTTTCTTTTTTTAATCCATCAACTTGTATCTGGTCTATAAAATGTACAACAGAATGAGAAATGCTCATCACGGCAAAACAAAACCACAAACTTCTATGTTAAGATTTCTTATTTTATGTGATCAACAGCCAAAGTAGACCCACAATATTGACTATAATAGCATTTTTTAAGCAGAACCCTGCTAATGTCCTGTATTTAATGACTGATTAAAACAATGGTATAAGTAATTAATTTCCGTAATCTACAAATCGATTAATCATCCTGGTTAATCTGTCAGCATTATTGTTTATTCTGTTATAATAATAAACCTTTTAGTTTGGGATTTACATGTCTTCAGCAAAATAGCTAGGCATGTATCAGTGTAGGAATAATTAAGCAAATAAACTAGAGTGTGTGTTATTGCGACTTTCTTAAACGTGCATGATTTGGTGTATAATATAAGCTATCATATCTACACTGAGAATATAGATTTGCATATTTACAGCACACACAGCCTAGACACTCTCTCTCTTGTCTTTCACTGTGTGCTGTGTGTGTGTGTGTGTGTAAGTGAGTGTATGAGTGTGTGTTTGCGTGCACAGACTCGCAGCAGCCACCCTTGCCCCCACCCCTCTCATTAATATGTATGTGTTCTGAGGCAGCTAGCGAAGACGGTGTGTTTCTCACCCGCTGATTAATGCTGTCTGTCAATTACCTCTAGATCCAACCGTGCTGTGGAGCTTCCCCCAGGACCACACAGACCAGGTTGGAACACACTCTGCTTTTTCATTCCTCCCTCTCTCTCTCTCTCTCTCCCTCCAAATCTCGCACTCGTTCACTGTTACAGACAACCTCTACCACCTCCTCCTCTCCCATATCCCTTCCTTTCCTAATGCCCTCACTCACCCTGCCATCCTGTGGTAACTTCCCCCAACACCTATCACCATCACCACCACTCTCCTAAGGTGCTTCCTCTCCTCCTCTCCTCCTCTCTCTTCCTCCTCCTCCTCCTCTCTGTCTCCCTCTGTCTCACTGTACGTCTGTTGTTGGTAATGAAAAGCAGTGAGCAGGTCTTCAATAACCGACGAATCAGTAATTATCATGCAACCGTGACAGGAATGCACACCTCTGTTTTCTCCTTTCTTTCTCTCTCTCTCTCTGTTTCTTTCTCTTGCTCTCTCTCTCATTGCCCCACTCTGCCTTCTTCCTTTTGTTTCACATTTAGAGTAATATTATGTTCATTTTTAATCTGAAAGCAAGAACTCTGTGCTCTTCGGCACACTGTGTTCTTCCTAAATCCGTTAGAGGTAAGTCTTACTAGTCTGTGTGGATGATGAATCACATTTTTGAGGACGACGATGTTACAAATTAGGTTTTGTTTTTGGAATATTGCTGTCATTTTTGTTAGATTACACCAACAAAGTTTTCAAGTAACAGCTAAAATCTGGGAACGCAGAAACATTCCTGCAAGGAAATCTGACCGGATGATGGCAGGTTGTAAACAGGCCAAAGGTTTTATAACAAACCAGATTATCATTTGGAGGTAAAGTTGAAAGTCTAAGTCTAGCCAAATGCCCATTATAGTCCTTGTTATGTTGAGCACAACTATGGTAAGTACAGTGGGTCAAAGTCTAACTAAGAAGTCTGTCCATAACCTAAATCGATGTTTACAGCTGACAGTTTGAGTAACATTTTATAGTTTTGTTTTCTCTAAGGATGCACTAAACCTATGCAGCAACCCCTAAACTGATCTCATTATATTAACTGGATGTCAGCCTTAAAATGACTGGACTAAATAAAATACAGTTTCTTTGTTAAAATTTAGTGTTTCATTCAGTTACATTAATTCAGTTGTGATCGGTTTCCAACCCAAGTTTTAGTGCCAAAACAATCCCAGGCTTCATGCTGCCTTACATAAAAATGATTGCAGTAATTTCCAAGCAGTGAGGATTTTGAATTTAGGAAAAATATTACAGTGGTACTGGAAGGCTGCTTGGTATTGGTGGAAGTATCACAATTGGTGTCAGGAGACAAACAGTACAAGTTGTGCCTCCCTGGTTTCCGACCTGGGTGTTTGCTTAACCACTTTATTGTTTAAACACTTGTGTTTATTGCCTCATTTGATTTGTTTTTACTGCGGGTAACTTGGTGAGTACCAAGTTATCATTACTGATAAAAATGATGGCCAAAACTACAAAATAAGACCCAAGTTGTCATAAACCTGAATTATCCTTTATGCCAATCACAGATTTTACCAGCGGTCTCAAGGGGACAATGTTCACACTTGATTTAATATGCTTTTATTTAAAAGGCCTGCTCTTTACCCTCAGAAAAATATATCGCCCCAGCAGGGTGTCTTTGGTTTTTCTCCCTGGCTTCACCTTCAAAGTACAACAGTTTAGAGCTAACTTGATCAAAACGATCACACATCCTTTAATACAATGTGTAGTAATCTGCATGTGCATAAATGTCTGAATAGATGAGGTTGAATTATTCTCCTGTTGGTACTCCAGCCTGTCACGAGTCCTGCTCTCTGCTTCTAATATGTGTTTGTGTGATTTTTGCACTGACGGTTTGTTAGTCTGAGAATGGCAGATCTGACAGAACAAAAACAAGACATGCTGTATATTATTTCAACAGCGACCACAGCACAGAGCAGGTCCAGGAGTAAATCACGGGATAGATGACTGCAGCAGTCCATCAACTGAGGGAAGGGAATAAACGGACAAGTAAAAGAAAATAGAGAGAATGACAACAATATGTGGGTAGGCTTACTACGTTTCAACACAGCAGCCTAGCTATTGAGTGTAAACCACTCTCCTGCCTCTCTGATCCACTTTGAGGAATAAACGGACTTGTAGAAAGATGCTTCAGGCGATGTCTCCCTGCCCCACAAGAACCAGAGCATGCTATCAGAGTAAGAGGTAAAGGGGGTGAGGGAGCGAGAGTGTGAGCAAGAAATTACAAACGTACAGAGGTAGAGGTAGGTAGAGGCCCAGGAAGTGGTAGTGAAAGAAAAAAACAAAACAGCTGATACCAAGAAAGATGAAATAAATGGTGTAAAAATAGTGTTTGTGTTGACATAAGCCTCATCCCTCCTCTCCAACATGTGTCTCTCCTTTTTAGCCCCCCACAACCTTACTTTTCTTTCATTCTGTTGTCGACCAGATCGTTTGTGTGGATAAGATGGCCCTTAAGATGGCTAGTTAGCGTGCTGTGTACAGAGGGATTGGCCCTTTCCCCCGTATAAATAAAGGCTGTATTCACGGACCTCATTACCAGGATTAAGGCTCCTTTCCTCCTTTGTGGGGCTGAAGGCTGGAGTCCTCTGTAGCCACAGTCTCTGTCTCTTTCTGTGGCCCGAGCTGGCCAGCATATGGCAGCAGCAGCCAACAGTCTCTGCAGAGGGGCTCAGAGCTCTGAGCAAGGCCTCCTTTTGTTTAGGCCGTTATTGTTGCTCAGCGTAATGACATTTGTAGGCCGTAGGATCGGGGTGGAGGGGTTAGTCTACCCCAGGGGAGAAGCGGAGAGAGAGAGAGAGACAGAAAGAAGGAGAAAGAGAGTGAGAGAGGGATAGAAGGAGGGGGAGAGGCGAAGACATGCAGACAGACAGGAGTGTGGATTATGGAAATATGAATTGATTTTTTTTTCTGTTCAGTGGTAGAATAGAAAGCTCAAAGGAGAACAGACTGCAGGCTGGCTGGCACGCCGGGGTGGTGCTAGGGAAATATGAAGTGAGAGGCGCTTGCTCCCTCTTTCTCTCTCTCCTCTCCTTTTCTTTTTCCCTGCTGCTCCCCCTGTTCCTCCCTCAGCCCCCGAGACTCTTGATGCCCTGGTCATCGGCAGAAGCCACTTGGATAGAGAGGGAGAGATGGAAGAGAGAGGGAAAGAGGGAGGGGAAGGGAGAGGTGGCTAAAGCATATATTTGAATCGTAAGAAGGGCTTTTTTTTCTCTTTTTTTTTTGCAAATGAAGCAGACAGATGGAAATCTGTCCGTTTCCACTCAGATCTCATCCCAAAGTTGTGGAAAAAACACAGCAGAGACAGAACA